>CAUYUJ010014915.1:892486-914986 GCA_963575745.1 Prorocentrum cordatum
CCCTGACCATCCTCCGCCGGCCCCCTTTCCCAGAAGCACTCGGCGCCACCGAGCGGGTCAGGGCACCCTGACCCGCGCGGCCCCCGTGGGCGTCAGCGGAGCGCCTGCGCTGAGAGGGCGCGCGACCAGATCGCCGCGCCCGACAGCCCAGCGGACCTAGCCCTGGCGCGAATTCTCAGAGACCCTGGCGAAGATCTGGAGGAACAGAAAAACGGCCTGCAGCAGACACGTACGATAACAGATCTCGCCATCAGAGACACTGCGGCACGACCTCCGTCGATCTCTGGGGGCCCCGAGGTGCCACAGAGCTTCGGTGGGCCTCTGGGGCCGTCAGGGGACAAGAAGTCTCCGTGGGGCACCTGCTGGCAGGCCAGTGCCTGATCTGACGTGTCCACTGTAAACATAACCGTTCGGAGGTCCGCGCGGATGTCTCGGGTCGGCGCAGGACCCCCCCCCACTGGCGGTGCCTCCAGCGCCGCCCCCGGCGCGCTCCCAGCGCCAGACGGGGGGGGGGAGGCACGGCGCCGATCCAAGAAATCCGCTCAGGCCTCCGAAAGGACACGTTCACGCCGCTTCCCTCTTCCCGGGCACCCCGACGATAATCTGTGTCCAGTCCTCGGCCACAGGCGGTCCCGACCACTTCCCCACGGGGCCGAACGTCGCCCCGGATCCACTCTTGCTGGCCTGGGGGGGGCCCCGAGAACAGGCCCCGGAGGCCGAGGCCAGGACCGAACAAGACCCACATCGTCGGAGACCTGCGCTGAGGGGCAACGTCAGGGGGGGGGGGGACGGGCTCAGGGTGGGGGAACATCGACCTGCCGTCGGCGATACGTCGCCGAAAGATCGGCCGCAGCCCCCGATCGCGAACCCGCCTGCTCCTGGGCGGGTTGAGCTATCGGCTCTCGGGCCCCTGTCAGCGATCAGTGGGCGAAGTAGGGTCGGCGCACCCCCCCTGAGCCTGTCCCCCGCGAAACCCTGAGATCCGACAGAGCGAAAAAGTTGCAACATCGTGAAAAATCACGGCCAGAGCCCAGGACCCAGTCGTGCTTTCCCCCTGCCTCAAGCCGCGAGGAAGCCTGGGCGCGACAGTGCCCAGCACGAAAGAATCGAGACGCCAGGCTCTCAGGCAACGCTGCCCCTGCTGGGCTCGAAGATCGGATCCAGCAGCACGGCGAAGGCGCCGCCGGCGAGGGCGCTGCTGGCGACGGCGACGGCGCCGCCGGCGACGGCGCCGCCGGCGAGGCGGCGATGGGCCACGGCTCGGCCCGGCGCGCCTGCCCGCCGCTGCGGCTGGCCGCGTACGCCGCCGCCGCCGCCAGCGGGGACGCCGCCGCCCGCACGCGCCGCCGCTTGAAGGCGGGCTGCTCCTCCACAGGAGGCGGCGAGCCCGTTCGTTTCGCGGCAGCCTCTGTTGAATTGTTGCTTCCGGTGGCGGTCGTGACCCAAGGGGGGGAGAGCTGCATTGAGGCAAGGGCTCTCCACCAGCCACGCCAAGTGGTGGGGGGGCCCACCAGATGATTTTCGGCTCAGTCGGTGGTGGCGGCACCCACCAACGGGCCACGACGGGGCCCCCCCCCATGTTATAAACCGCACGTGAGTTCTCAATCGGAGCTCGACTCGTCACCCTCAGGGCACTCGGGGAAGGGGATGGGGAGGGAGGTTGGGGTCCCAAGTAACGGTAACGTTTGGGCGGGGCGGGGGCGCGCTACGATCGCAACAGTATGCGCGCGAGCACCAGCATGTAGGGGGGGTGCAGGCTTCACCCCCCCCCCAACGTACGATCGCTACTGCTAATTACTGGGGGGTGCCCTGGCAACGACCGTTACGCACCAGATGATATAAAAACCAAAAATAGCTGCAGCTGGGAAAACCAAAAGGTACTCATACTGCTACTCCCCGGACCTCTCCCGGGGTGCGTTCTGACCAGAATTTCGAAGCGAATCCAGCCGTGGCGACGAGGGCATCCCAGGAGGCCCAAACAGGCGAAAACGAGACAGCGGTATTGGCAAGTTTTTTTCCTCGGAGCGCAACCTTCATTCAAAGAACAAATGCATGCCTAACATATTATCGAGACTGGCTGCGTTCCTGAAAACACTCATTGCAGTGCCCCCGTGGAGCGGCAGAGGAAAAATCATACACCCCGTGACAGAAAAGGCAACTGGCCCAAGCGAGATCCTCGCGCTCGAGAGGAAGACACGATCGTCGGACGTCGTCGTCGTCGTCGTCGTCGTCCTTCGTCCTTAGTCGTCGTCGTCCGTTGTCCGTCAACCGTCGTCCGTCGTCCGTCGTCGTCGTCGTCGTCGTCGTCGTCGTCGTCGTCGTCGTCGTCGTCGTCGTCGTCGTCGTCGTCGTCGTCGTCGTCGTCCGTCGTCCGTCGTCCGTCGTCCGTCGTCGTCGTCGTCGTCGTCGTCGTCGTCCGTCGTCCGTCGTCCGTCGTCCGTCGTCGTCGTCGTCGTCGTCGTCGTCGTCGTCGACGTCGTCCGTCGTCGTCGTCGTCGTCGTCCTTCGTCCTTCGTCGTCGTCGTCCGTCGTCCGTCGTCCGTCGTCCGTCGTCCGTCGTCCGTCGTCGTCGTCGCCGCCGCCGTCGTCGTCGTCCGTCGTCGTCGTCGTCCTTCGTCCTTCGTCGTCGTCGTCGTCCGTCGTCCGTCGTCCGTCGTCCGTCGTCCGTCGTTGTCGTCGTCGTCGTCGTCGTCGTCGTCGTCCGTCGTCCGTCGTCCGTCGTCGTGGTAGTCAGGGAACCCACAAAGGACGTACGCGCCCAGCTATGTACATGAACACGGCCCCTTCACCCGCGAGACCGGCCGCGAGATACGAACATTCGAGCCATGCAAACTCTCGAAACCAGCGTGGATTCATGTACGTGTACGTCCTTCTTTCGCTCCTGAGTAGTCGTCGTCGTCCGTCGTCGTCGTCGTCGTCGTCCGTCGTCGTCGTCGTCGTCGTCGTCGTCCTTCGTCCTTCGTCGTCGTCGTCCGTCGTCCGTCGTCCGTCGTCCGTCGTCGTCGTCGTCGTCCGTCGTCGTCGTCGTCCTTCGTCCTTCGTCGTCGTCGTCGTCGTCCGTCGTCCGTCGTCCGTCGTCCGTCGTCCGTCGTCCGTCGTCGTCGTCGTCGTCGTCGTCGTCGTCGTCGTCGTCGTCGTCCGTCGTCCGTCGTCGTCGTCCGTCGTCCGTCGTCGTCGTCGTCGTTGTCGCCGCCGCCGCCGCTCGTCGTAGTCAGGGAGCCCAAAAAGGACGTACGCGCCCAGCTATGTACATGAACACGGCCCCTTCACCCGCGAGACTGGCCGCGTGATACGAACATTCGCGCCATGCAAACTCTCGAAACCAGTGTGGATTCATGTACGTGTGCGTCCTTCTTTCGTTCCTGAGTAGTCGTCGTCGTCGTCCGTCGTCGTCGTCGTCGTCGTTGTCGTCGTCGTCGTCGTCGTCGTCGTCCGTCGTTGTCGTCGTCGTCGTCGTCGTCGCCGTCGTCGTCGTCGTCGTCCGTCATCGTCGTCGACGGACGGTTACTGACCCTCTCTCTGGCCATTACCAGGACCCCAGGGCCCTCATCAGCTGACAGCATGGCAGAGGATGAAAAGCTTGCCCCCGAGGAAGTGGACTGAACCTCCAAGTTGTGAAGAGTCTGGGTATCCTATCGATATATTTCTACAAGGCCGGGGACCCCGGAAAGAGCGCACCCCCCCCCGAACGAATTCTGAATTCCAGGGCCCGTCTTGGGCCTCTCTGGGGCCATCCTGGGGCCATCTGGACGCCTGAAGAACCAGCCGGAGGAAGCGAAAACGCGAGGAGGCCAAAAACATTAATTCTTCAATGGGTTTTCACTGACTTTCGCCTCTCTGGGCACTCTTGGCTAGTCTTGGCTCTCTCTGGGGCTCGTCTTGGGGCTCATTTGGGGCCATCCTGGAGCTATCTTGAAGCCTCAAGAGCCAATCGGAAGCGAAAAGGCGAGAAGGCCAAAAACATTAATTTCCCAATGGATTTTCGCTGATTTAGGCCTCTCTGGGCCCTCTTGGGCCAGCCTTGGGCCTCTGTGGGGCCCGGCTTGGGCCTCTCTGGGGCCATATTGAGGCCATCTTGACGCCTCAAGAGCACATCGGAAGCAAAAAAGCGAGGCGGCCAAAAACATAGATTTGTCAATTGGGTTTTCGTTGATTTTGGCTTCTCCTAGCCCATTTGGGCCAGTCTTGGCTCCTTCAGTGGCCCGTCTTGGGCCTTACTTGGGCCAGCTTGGAACCATCTTGACGCCTCACGAGCTGATCGGAAGCGAAACAACGAGAAAGTCAAAAACATTTATTCTCGCATGGATGTTCGTTGATTTTCGGCTCTCCGAGCCCTCTTGGGCCAGCCTTGGGCTTCTGTGGGGCTCGTCTTGGGCTTCTCTGGGGCCATCCTGAAGCCATCTTCAAGCCTCAAGAGCACATCGGAAGCGAAAAGGCGAGAAGGCCAAAAGCATCAATTGTCCCATGGGTTTTCATAGATCGTCTCTCCGGGCACTCTTGGACCAGTCTTGGCTCTCTCTTGGGCTCGTCTTGGGGCTCATTTGGGCCATCATGGAGCCATGCTGAAGCCTCAGGAGCCGATCGTAAGCGAAAAGGCAACAAAAAACCAAAAAACGCATAATTCGCAAAAGATGTTCGATAGATTTTGGCCTCTCCGGGCCCTCTTGGGCCAGCCTTGGGCATATCTTAGGCCCGTCTTGGGGCTCTCTTGCGTCCTCTAGGGGCCATCTGGAGGCTTCAAGGGCCCATGAGAGGTGAAAAGACGAGCAGGCCACGGACATGAATCGATTGAAGGTTTTGGGGGATTGTTGCCTCTCCGGGCCCTCTTGGGCCAGCCTTGGGCCTCTCTGGGGCCTGTTCTGGTGCTCTTTGGGACCCTCGTGAGGCCTCAAGAGCCGATTGGAAGCGAAAGCGCGAGGCACATTGTGGAAAAGAAGGGGGGAGGAGGAGGAGGAGGAGGAGGAGGAGGAGGAGGAGGAGGAGGAGGAGGAGGAGGAGGAGGACGACGACGACGACGAGGAAGGAGGAGAGAAGGACAAGGATAATGGGGAAGATGAGGAGGAGGAGGAGGAGCAGGAGGAAGAAGAAGAGGAAAAGTAGGAGGTGGAGGAAGAGGAGGAGGAGGAGGAGGAGGACGACGACGACGACGAGGAGGAGGTTGAGGAGGAGGAGCAGGAGGAGGAGAAGGAGGAGGAGGAGGAAGAGGAGGAGGAGGAATGGGAGGAAGAGGGGGAGAGAGGAGAAAGAGGATGAGGGTGAGGAGAAGAAAGAGGAGGAGGATAAGGGGGAGGAGGAGAAAGAGGAGGAGGATGCCCTAATTCATGCTAGCCCAACCACTCGCATGAGACATTCATATTCGCGCCTCTGGGCCCCGGCACGCCCTGAGCTGGCCTCAGCTGGTGTCGTCCGGTCGCTCCCGCTTAGGAACTCCTCACCCATCCCAACTTGACGGCGGTCCGCCCCATGTCAACGCGCACTCACGCCGCCTGCATTCGAAACTAGAAGGAACAAGGCGCACGGCGCGAAGCGCCAATGCAGTCTTGTATACATATTTATACACACCGCCATCTCTGGCCACCCTGGGCCATAGGCTTGGTGCGCAGACCCTCCTGGCCTCGGCTGGGAGGTCCATACACCACCGTACAAGACAGACATCCTCCGACCTGTTTTTTCCAATCCACAGCCTGCAGACCTCCCGACCCCTTCCCCGGGCGCAGTTTTGCGTCCCGGATCCATTTCTGATGTTCCCAGGCCACGAAGACGAGCCCCAAAGCCGAAATCAAAGTAAAAAAAACGCCAAAGTAAAACAACAGGGCCCAGGGTGGCCCTGGCCAGGGATGGGTGCTGCAAGGCTGCAGTCGGAGGCAAGGAAGGGACCGAAGAGCCCAGGGACGTGCATCACACGCACTCGCCCATGTGCCTCGCTGGAGACATGCACCACCAGCACCCCTGGATACACGTACTGAACCCCCCTGGGCTATCCCAGACCCCCGACGTCATGTCTTTTCATGACGTGAACCCCCGGAGATCTGAACCTATTCCCTGGGACCGATCTTTCCTCCCGAGTCGCTTTTCGCTGGTCCCGGGGCCCGGCGAAGAACCTCCCGCCGTGATTTTTTCATGACCCGAGGGGGTCGGGTCTGGGCTCGTCGCCTCCGAGGCCCCCCGCGCGGGTCCTCCTCCGGGCCGCCGCCGACCGCCTCGGCGGCGCCGGCGGGCGGCGAGCGCTCCTCCTCCGCGGCCTCGAGGATGGGCGGCAGTGCCGCCGGCCGCGCCGCGACGCCGGCGGGAGCCGCCGCGCCGCGGGGCGAGCCGCGCGGGGAGTCGCGCGCGCGGTCGCGGGCCGTGCGCCGCCTCGTCGAGCGCGGCGTGGCCGGGCCGCGGTGCGGCGGCGTGCGGGGCCGCCGGGCTGCCCAGGGCGGCGCCGGGGGCGTGCGGGCCGCCGCGTGCGCCTCGAGCATGCGGCGCGAGGTGCGGGAGGGCCTGTAGGGACCAGCTGCTGGGGGCGCCTCGGGCCGGAAGCGGGCGGGCAGGGAGGGGATGCAGGGCTGTCGGTCGGTCGATGCCGCGCCAGGGCTCCTGCGGAACCTCAGCGCCGTCAGGGAGCTCCCGAGTGGAGCCACAGGGATGGAGGTCAAACTCAAAAGCTAGGGTTGGCAGCACTTCCTGCGCCGCCCTGCCCGGCGGAGAAGCTTCCACTCGTCCCCTGCCATCCGGAGGAGAGGCCAGCACTGCTGCCAGGAGGCCCACTCCAAGCGTGCCGGCTTGCGGGCACCGCACGTCGCATCGCGCCAGCGTGGTCGGCAGAAGCTCACCAGGACGCTGCCAGCGCTGCTGCCAGGAAATGATCTGCGAGCGGGCTCGACGCTGGCGCACATTGCATTGCCAGCGCGCTTCAGCAAGTAGGCTTGCTAATGAGGTTCTCACTCTGAAGATGCCCTGGGCCAATGACCCCCCCGAGCCCCTCCAGTGGACCTTCCGCGAGCCTCGCGAGCGTGCCAGCCCGTTCCAGGTGCACTCCGAGCTGCCAGTGCTGCCGCCAGGAGGGGCTCACTCCGAGCGCGCCGACTAGCGGGAACCGCACGTCGCCCTGCTAGCGTGGGCAGGGCGGAGTGCACCTGTGTCCGCTGGGGGGGCGGGGCCTGAAGGCCGACGCAGGCGGGCTGGGGCCCTCAGTCGCAGATGTGAAGTCGTGATTGGTGCTGTGTGTGTGACGTAGGATTGCTTGGCCTCGACTGCTCCACTGCGTGCTGTCTTGTGCGAATGCAAACCTTCGTCCCCCGCTTGGTCGGTCCAGCGTGGGAAGCAGGAAGCTCAACTCGAAAGTGCTGGTTCGCGTCCGATGTATTTTGCGTCGCCGGCACCGCTGCCGGAAGCTCACTCCGAGCTTGCCTGCTCGATTCCGAGCAGGTGGCGACTACGACCGCAGGGGGTGGAGGAGGGGGGCACCCGGTTCACTGTGCAGACAAGCACTGGACAAGCCTCCTCCCCGTCCTCGTCATCCTCGTCATTATCATCCTCCTCCTCCTCCTCCTTCTCCTCCTCCTCCTCCTCCTCCTCCTCCTCCTCCTCCTCTTCGTTCTCCTCGTCGTCCTCTGTTTTTGTCCCCGCGGCACATGCGACAAATGGCCCCCACCAGTAGTCGGTGCTCTTTGGGGGTCACCCCCACTCTTCTCGTCATCCCCCTCCTCCTGATCCTCATCCTCATTATTACTCCTCCTCCTCCTCCTCCTCCTCCTCTCCTCCTCCTCCTCCTCCTCCTCCTCCTCCTCCTCTCCTCCTCCTCCTCATCCTCCTCCTCCTCCTCCTCCTCCTCCTCCTCCTCCTCCTCCTCCTCCTGCTCATCCTCCTTTTTTGGACTTGGAGTCAGGATGATGTGCACGAAGCGCCACCCGCCAGGAAAAGGAACACGAGAAAGGACAAGGGCAGGGGAAAAGCGAAAGAGAGCACGCGGAGCATGCGGTGAACCCGGGAGCCTGCCAGGGCAGGGACGGGGTCCCGGCACCCAAGTGGGGCAGGGCGGGCCGAGGCCTCGCACCATGTTGCCTCGGGCTCAATAGGGCTCTGGGCTAGAGAGTTCGCGAGCAAAGTCATTGCCCATGGCTCGCGCGACGTAGGGAACGAGGGGCTCCCAGCAGGCCAAGAAGTCTGGCTCGACCTCCTCCGAAGGGGCACCCCAGACCAGAGGCCATCTCCCCTGGAAAGCCTGAAGGAAAACAGAGGCAACAAGACGGCACATGCCCTGGGGGTGCGCCTTAGCCCTAGAGGTGCGCCACTGCCAATAGCCCTCAAAGCCCGCAAGGGTCACATGGCCTCGGGGGCCGTGGAAGCACCTCCCGCCCCCCCGAGCAGCCCGAGCTCCCATGCCAAGAGACGGAAGGTGAACCGAAAGAAAGAGAGTAGGCTTCATCGACGGCGCCCCGAAAAAAACATAGGTCGTTGAGGACCCCCTCAACCTCGGGCCGTCCGAGGAGAACCTCCAGCACGTCGAGCATCCACGCCGAAGGGGCCCCCCGACGGGACGGAAGAGCAGCGTGCTCCATCACAGCCGGGATTTAGAGGCGGAGGGCGACGAAGAGGAAGAAAACCGTCGAGCGGAGCAGGAAGCTCCCCGCCTCAACCTGCCTGGCTTCCTTGGGGGAGAGGACGCCAAGGCCCCACGGCTTGTCAGCGGAGCGGAGAGGCCAAGGCGGGGGACCCCTACACACGGTGGTGACGCGGAGGCGGGCCTGGGACCACGTCTCGCACGGAGGGCCAGCCCAGAATCCAGCGACCTTGCCTCCCGCCATGGCGCGACACCAAAAACGGATCGTCTCAGGTCTCGAAACATCGCCGCAGCTGGGGTCGTTAGCAACGTCAAGGCAAATCACCCACACAGAGACAGGAGAGGACTCGGCAACCCTCTCAAACTCGTGTTGGATGTCGAAATCGCGCCGGGCTCCAGCGAAAAAAGTAGGAGGTACATGGTAGGCTGGCCGACTGGCCTGGGAACCTGGCCCCCAAGGGCTCTGTCCTCAGCATCAACTCGAGCCATGGGGAAAGGTTTCCAGGCACGTTTTTCCCTCGGGACCTGGGCAGGAGGGCAAATCGAAACCCCAGGGACCCGAAAGGCCGGTTTTTCATCATAGTGTTCAGGTCCCCCCGCTTTGCGGTTAGCTTTCCTGGCTGCGACTATGGCTTCCTTGTCCTCAGCTAGCTGCTCGGAGGTCTTGGGGGGCATCATGGGCCGCCAGGCCTCGCTGCACCTATAACTCCGAACAGCAAGATTGTCCGAGATGACGCAGACTGGGGCGCTGCTCTGGTCTTGGAGACTCCATAACAGTGCCCATATGACTCCGTGTACTTCGATGCTAGTACTCGTCCATCTGGAAGGATCCAAAGGAAACGCTGTAGAATCTAAGCTCTTAGCTGATAGATAACCTTGGCATGTGTAACGATCGCCGATCTGATGCAATACAGTAAAGGCCCATGCACCATTCTCGGGCGATTTGGGGTCGAGAGATCCGTCTACATATGTCCAGGCCCTCTCGGGCTCGCGGGCATCGGCAGGGCTAGTGCTTGCTAAGGCGTACCTAGTATGCGGATGCAGAATAGTGTCGTTAAAGCGATCCGTAGGCCAATGCTTGAGCGCCCTAGGATAGGAATCCACGGTCCCTCTGACATCGAGCCAAGAGTCCATCAGGCAACACCTCGAAGCAACAGGGCGCGGAGCGGCAGCGACGCAGTTCTTTCGGGCCTCGTCCAGCTGCGTGGCGACGAAGGGGCCAGCCCCAAGTGGGTCGGGAAGGGGGGGGATCGGAAGGGCACATGCAATGGCAGTCCCCCCGTCATAATTCTGCGCCCTGTGGGGCCCCCTGTAAATCTGCGGAGGTGCCTGCTTCGCCCGCAGACGCCGCCCCAGGCCCTGTGGTTCCAGCGGCATCGCGCCAGAACCCAAATCTAAATACTCCTGGAAATTCATCTGAGCATGCGGCGGGGGGGGGCCCTGAGTGCCGTGGGTGCTTTCCCCGCAGCCGCGAAATTACCTATCGAATTGGTATTAGCCTCCCCCTCAGCGTTAGGGTCGGCATGAGCAAAAAAGTCAGCCTCTGGCAGGCTGACGCTTGCATTGTTGGCTTCACCCTGGCCCCCTGGGCCCCACGGGGCGCCAAGACGATGCGGGGTTGAGAGCTCCAGTGGGCCATCCAGGCGCGAGGGGGGCTCTTCTTGTCCCTTGAATCCCTCAAAATTCGCGGCGGGTGGCTCGCTCTGCTCATTCTGATGATGGGGTAGATGTTGGCATCCTTCTTCATCGTCGTGTGCCGGCTGGGCGTACGAACAGAAGAAGGTGCCTCCCCACGAGACCGATGAGCGGAAGTTCAGATGTCGTCCTTCATGGTGCCAGGTGCGCACGCCGACTTCCTTGGTGGCTGCCCCAGCGGCCCCCAGTCGTGCGCGTTCTGGCCGTGCGCTGGGTCGGCTGGCGATGTGGGGCTGAGACCCGCTGTCTGGTGGCGCTCGGGCGTTGTTGGTGCTGGAGGCACCTGTGCTGCAACCTGGGTCTCTGGTTGAGTCTGCGATGCTAGCTGAGTCGGAGCGGAATGGAAACCTGGCGCGTAGACTTCCGGGAGAAATGGCGCCGTGGGTGAACACCCCGCTGCTGTGGCAAAGGCTGGGCTGCGTACCAGCGTAGGCTCCGACGGTGAAGGCATCTGGCTGGGAACCTCGACCTCCGTGGGAGATGGCACCGCTGGTGGCTGCCCTTGGGCTGCCTGCCCTGGTGGCGAGCTGGGACTCGGCACTGCTGTTGGCACGGACTGCTCGGTAGGCGAGCTGCGGTGCGGGGGAGCTCTGGGCGGAGAGGTTGGGCATGGTATTCTGGCTGCTTCCGCCTGCTCCTGGAGTTCGCGCTGCTTCTGGAAGAAAGCGTCCGTGGCGGCCTGCACAACTCTGTCCAACCCCTGCAGCTGTGAGCTCATGGTTGGTTGCGAGTCTGCTGGCGGGGTCGGTGCGACCTGCTGGGTCGGAGACGACTGCACGGTGACCGCCGCCTGGCTCGGTCCCGTTCTCCTTGCTGCCTCCAGTTGGGCGTGCAGCTCCCTGATCGTCGCTGGGTCCTTGTAGCCCCCCGTCTCTGGGGTCGGATGGTCCATCCCAGCGGCCTCTGCTGCCGCAATGGCGTGGGTCAGCTCGTGCTGGGCTTGGTGGGGGCCTGGCCCTCCAGGGAGTGGGGCTGGCGGGTGCCCTGGCCCCTGGGCTGGGGGCGGCGCTGCAAGGTTCGCCGTTGTAGGCGCTGCTCCCTTCTGATCTACTGCCATGGGGGCTACCGCCCCCTCCGGGGTAAACCCCACTGCGCTGGCGTCCTTGCCTTTCCCTTTCGCCGCCATGTAAGCTTGGCCCGTCGCCGACTTGGACCTCGCCGGCGTGCCCTGGTGCACTTGCTGGGTCTGCTGAGGCTGGCTGAAAACTTGCTGGGGAAGGACAGTGCCCTGCGTGATAGTCTGCATCTGCTGGATCAGATGTGCTGGAGGCGGTGGCATGACCGCGCCCGTGACGGGCGGGGGGGCTCCAGGGACGCCCTGTATGCATGCCCCCGCGGCTGGCTGCACTAATCCCAGCAGCTGGCTGATTACGCTTCGCTGCATGGCGAGCTGTGCTTGTATCTGAGCCATTTGATTGCCAGCCGCTGCTGGTGGGGGTGGCGGTGGTGCCACATTGTGCGAAGCTGGGCCGTCCGCTGCCTGATGGTCCTGGGCCACGTCGTCGGGCTCTTCGTCCTCGGAGTCTGGGGCATCCTCCAGTTCGGCTATGCAGACGTCGGTCTTGGCGATCTCCGTCTCGACCAGTGTTTCTTGCTGCTTGAACTCTTTGATGCTTCCCCGAATCTTGGCAAGTTTCCCCTTGCACGTAGTCTTCTTGTCCTTGAGGGCCTGGATATGGTCCTTGCGCTTCTCGGCGAGTCCCATCAGGAACTTGAGTGCTGCAACTTCTATTAGCTCCTGGTCGCAGGGCTTGTTGGCCCGCCTGGCCGCACAGATGAGGTTGGCAACATCGCATGCGCGGCTCTTGATCTCGTCTTTGTACTGGCGTTGCGCGGCTGGGTCTGTAGGGGGCTTGCCGTGCACCTCGTAGACCTTGCGCGCTTCTGCCTCGCTCTTCGGGAGAGGCAGTGTCTTGGCAATGAGCTTCTTCGGCAGGGGTTCGGGCTGGGTAGCCCACCTCGGGGTGGAAGCACTTGCTGCATGCTGCTGTGGCGGTCGCCCCCGCGATGCGGGGCGTCGTCTCCTTTGGTCGTAGTGGCCATTGCAGCTTCGGCACGTCCAGCGCCGCTCTGATTCATGTCGCCCACACGCACACTGCCAGGTACCAGCCATGTCTTCTGCACAGTCGGACCGGCGCCGTGGTTGTTGGGCGCTGTGGTGACGTTCGAGCAGCTCGCGAGCGCTGACCGCCCTCACGAGCAGTCGCGCCTGTCCGCGGGCTCTCCTTTCACGTCGGTGCCAGGCGGGCTCTCTTGACCGAGAACGCCGCCAGTGCCGCCTCTCGAATGGCGGCGTGACCGCGGCGTTGCCGCAGTGGCCGCGGCTGGGCCGCGGGCGCGCTGCGCCGCCTGCAGGCAGCGCTGCCGCGGGGGCCCGCGGGCTATGGCGCGCGCGGGCCGAGGGCCACGCGCGAGGCCACGGCGGGAAGGGCTGCCCCCCAATCCCCAGGGGCGGCCCTCAGCCGATGCGCCTTATCCTCCTCCTCCTCCTCCTCCTCCCCCTCCTCCTCCTCCTCCTCCTCCTCCTCCTCCTCCTCCTCCTCCTCCTCCTCCTCCTCCTACTCCTCCTCCTCCTCCTCATCCTCCTCTCGGCACTGAAGCAGCCTATTCGGCCCTGTCCGTAACTGCCTCAGCCCTGGCTCACTAGTAGCGCAGAAGTGCTCAAGCCATCAGCGAGGGCCTCCGGAAGCGCATCAAGAGCGCGATGTTCCAGGTGGCGAGGGGCATGAGCAGCATGCGCCATCAGGAGCTGAGACGGCGCATCAGGACTAAGCAGCACCACAAGAGCCAGAAGACCAAGTATGGGCGCCCGCAGACGCGGAGACCACCAAGCAGCAAGAGACACTCAACACCAGAAAGAAACACAAAGCGGAAGACTCACGAGATGAACTGCTGGAGATCATCAGCGCGGCCAGAAGGGTGGACGGACTGCGACCATTGGCTAGGCGGCCGAGGTCCACGCCCCTGGAGGCCCCGACGAGCGCCGGCGACAACGGCAGCGACGAGATGCTGCTGCTGCTCTACGATGACGAAGAAGCGGTCTACCTGACGAGCGCGGCGAAGAGGGGCGCAATCGTGGAGACCAAGTTGACGGATGACGAGAGGAGGCAGTTCAATGAGGCGAAGACGAAAACACTCGTGCCCTGGATCGAGAATCCAGCGCGGCAAGCTGTCAAGGAGGAATCAGCGGATGCAGGAAAGCGCGTCCTCCTACTCAAGTAGAAGATGAAGGACGGCGTTCGAAAGGCAAACGCGAGGGTGCTGCTACAAGGATCTCATCTGGACGAGGCTGCGAGCACGAAGGTCGAGAAGTCGAGCCCGACGCTAACAAGGCTGACGAGATATCTCACCCTGCTCATCATGCCCCAGCAGTCTTGAAAGATGGAAGCGGCGGACTTCAAGAGCGCGTTCCTCGAGTCCGAGGACATTCACGAAGAGGGCGAGCGGATATTCCGCAGGCCGCTGAAAGACATGCGGCGACGTCTGGCCAAGACGATGGGATTGCAGGATGGCGAGATTCTCCTGATGTTGAAGTCCGCGCTCGGTGACGTGCGAGCGCCGCGGCAGTGGAATCAGGCGATCAGCGAGGCCACGATCGAGATAGGTGTTCTGCAGCACATGCTGGACAAGTACTGTCTCCTGTCTTTGCGCATCGCGATGAAGGATGACGACCCGTTCCTGGTCTGCGAGGCGGGCGACGGTAACCACTACGTGTTGGACGGTGTGCTGGACCTGCACGGATGAAGAAAATCCCTTTTTCCTCGAAGCTGAAACGGCTATTGCGCAAAGCAAAGAGTAAGAGAAAGAAGATATAATAAAGAAGAGTAGAGAGCATGATGGGGAGTAACTTCAACACCCCTACTAACATGAAACTGGTGACTGTACACTACCAGTGACATGTTCTATACGCTCCTAATCATCTCTGCGGTTCAGAACCTCCCATGGGGCTCGCCGCGAGACCGTTCTTACTGTACAACACTAACACACACGAGCTATTACTTAGATGAGCTCCTTCTCGTTTCCCACATCATCCGTCTGAGCTAGAAGGTCCTCCTCCCCGTAGCCGCCCAAACCGTGCGAAACCTTCAACGTTTTTGGATGACGTCCCGCCTCCTCCTTGAATCCCATACCTCCCATAAAACGTACTCTCAAAACCTCCTCGGCGTCTTTGGTCCCAAGATCAGCTAAGTTAGTTTTACCGTCTACTTTGTGCATCTGGATCTTCCCCTTTCCAACCTGGTGCTGCATCCACAACAGCGCCGCGTCCAAATGTCGCACCTTCCCGAGACCGATCCGGGAAGCGATCCCCTTGGAAGCTGTGCTGTCTGTCCGCAGACGGATCCGCAGCTCGTCGCCGAAGTCCCGGGCCATGGACTGCATGCCAAGAGAATGGCTCCCTCCTTTGACGTTCGCTGCAAATTCCGCCTCTCCTGAGGACAGAGCTGGACTCGCCTGTGTAGCTGTCGAACATCGTAGGCAGTGATTGCCGATCATCACTACCGTGCAGCTCACAGACTTCCGGTCCGTTGGGTCTGACGCCCAATCAGAATCTGTCCATACGTCAACATACCCCACAGGCTCCTGCATCTGGAACTGCTGAACCCACCGGGGGTGGCCCTTCAGGCAGCGCACCGCGCTTGAGCCGGTTCCAGTGACCCACAGTGGGCTTACTCATCCCACGGGCCAGTCGATTTGCAGAAAACTGTAGGCGCGGCAGATCTGCCGCAAGGTACGCTATACGCATAGTACATGACCTGTACAAACTCACGGAGCTATCCGCGAGCGGCTCTTCCGAGTGGTAATCGCCGCGCTTTTCGCCCGGCGCGCCCGCTGCTTTGACCCTGCTGCTGGTCAGTCCAAGCTGGTCCACTACAAGATCCACGTGTCGAGGATCAGGCTCGTAAGTGACTGTCGGCACACCGTCCTTCGTACAGGAATCAACCAAACGGCTCAGAATGGTGATGCGCGTGTCGTCACCATCTTCAAAACCAAGCATACCTCTCTTCTTGAAGATCATGTGCTTGCCGATTTCGTCAAACAAGCTGTTCATGTAGTCTGCTTCACCTATGAACACAAGATCGTCTCCGTGCCTCCACCCAATTGACAGTTTGTTCCTGCGCCTGTACAAACATGGGTTTGACACGCCAACGTCGTAGCCAAGCTTGGTAATGATGTCGTTAAAGAAACTGCCCCATTGGTTCGCTGCGTCGCGCGCGCCGTACATGGGGCGAAGAAGCTTTCCGACCATCCCTGGGGTAGCATCCTCCTCCGGGAGGCGGATGCACATCTCCCGCACACACGGCGCATGGAAATGAGCTCTGCTCAAATCCATCACCAACATCTTCAGACGAGCCGGGGCGCCTCGCACCCGCCTCGTGGTTGTCGTGAAATGGAACAGATATTTAAGGCTCTCGAGTGGTGGCGTCGCGGCAAACGCGCCTTGCATGAATGGGTCTTGCCACTTGTACTCCCTGCCGACCAGCCGGGAGCGAGCCTCCAAATTATCATCATCACCTTTGTTGACATCACACCAACGCACAGAAACCATGTTCTTGCCTTCCGCCTGTGCTGCTGGCACCTTTTCGTACACTGGAAAACGGCGTAGGAAATCCAACTCGGCGACTCTCGCTTTCCGCGCGAGCGGCGTTGGCAAGAGCTCCCCAGAGACATCGTCGTAAAACTTCGCAAGGTCTTCCTCTGGATACTCTGCGGGGTCGTGGCCTGCGACCCCCGGCTCGAGGGAGGACAACGACAACTCCCCGTCTTCCTGGAGCTGCCGCCGGAGGCCACGCAGCACCGCACTTACCAGCGCGGGCGTGCACCCCCCTGCCCCTGCAGCCTCGGAACCCGTTCTGTTCCTAAACTTGCACGTCGCAAGCTCCTCGGCGATGCACCTGCTGTTGGTGGGCCAACCGGCTCCCTGCGCCACCAGCTCGTGCCCGCCTCCTTTGGTGGCGATGGCCCGCCCCATCCCACGCTCGCCAGTGCGCACCCAGAACACATCTGGCTGCTCTAACACCCCCTGCGCACACGGCCCCTGCAGAGACGCCGCGCCGCCACGGTGCTCGCGCAGCATGTATCGAGCAGCGTCGATTTGCTTCCTGCACGGCGGACAACACGCCCGGAGTTGCTGCCTGCTGCGCGCCCCGCGCGCGCCCCGCGCGCCTGCGCCAGCATCGCCCCTGCGCTGCCGGCTCCAGGGAGGGCCGTCAGTGCCCCCCACTAGCAGGTCATGGCCGGATCTGCTCCTGCATTTCGTCGGCCTCCTGCTGTTGCTCTGGGGCCTCCAAGTCCCACCCTGTGGCGAAGTCAAGCACGTAGCCTGGGTGAAGGCCGAACTTGCCCACCTGCGCGGCGAACCTGCTCTTGCAGAACACCTCGCCCACAGCTGCCTCCCAGCTGCTGTCCGGAAGCGGACCGCCCCTCGCGACCGAGCAAACGGACTTGATAAACGGGCTAACTGCCGCGCCCATCTGCCGAAGATTCGTCTAGATACTACCAAGATCCATGTCATCCTCGTCTAGACCAGGAACTGGCCTATCCGCGGCGCTGGGGCCCGCGTTACCAAGCGATTCTCCTTTGTCGCCGTCTCGAACCAACACTGGCTCTGACCCGGCCAGCGCGGCCTCGACGCTGCCAGGCCTTAGCGGTGCAGCCGGCCCTGCTGTAGCCGAAGCTGTCACCTCAGAATCGGCTGCCGCTGCTGCCGGCCCCCCTCCTGCGCCTGGCGCAGACTGCCGCGGTGCTCCCCGCGAAGGTCTACTAGCAGGCATATTGATGAGCCGCTTCGGCAGCTGCGAATCAATACCTTGCTGCTCCTCCCTTTGCGCTGTCCGCGGTGCTTCCCGCGAAGGTTTCCCCTACTCCTGCCTATGCGCCGCCCGCGGCGCTTCCCGCGAAGGCTCCTCCGTTGTGCTGTCTGGCCCCAAAACCTCTCCAGGCCCCAGGGTTTCCCTTGGCGCTGCTCGCGCCCCCGGGGCGCCGGCTGCCTCCCTGCGCGCCTCTGCCTCCTCCAGACGAACGCCAAGCTCGGTATCTTGAGCCATGGCGTCTTCGATCCTTTTCCTACACTCGTGTGTGTGTGTGCGTGTGCGCCCTCGGTTTGTGACCAGAAGCTGCTGCTAGGCATCCTCGGCACCTGTCTGTGTACCCAAAACGGGCAAGTTCTACATCTCTTCGGATGCATACGCGCCTCGGGACCCAAGGTGCCGCTGGTGGTGGTGGCAAGTGTGGTGGTAATTCCGACTAAGGCACGACTGGTTCCGTCGCTGCCATCACGGGTGCGCCCCCCGGCCCCTCCGCGTCGACACCCTCGGAGTGGCTCCACGGATGCCCCCTGATGGCCTTCGCCAGCTCAGGGTCTTTAGCCTGGACCGGCGGCAATCTATTGACGCAGTTCACCTTCCGGACACCCTGTGGCGCCCCGATCAAGACCATGTTTGAGCGCTCTACCAATCCAAGGTAGACTCCCGTCCCCCATCGGTCTTCGAATTTGCGCCTCTGCCGCTTCTCTGCTACTCGCAGAAACATCACTGCTTCTGCAAAGGCTGGAAGTTTGCGACGGTCCGGTCTGCCTTTCCTCAGCTCGCACGCGGCACGGCCATCTCTCAGAGCCTTTTTGACCTCTGTTGATGACCTGCGAGGCGTACTCCACTGCCCAAACACGGACAGGATGAGCCAAAGGTAGTTTTACTCCGTGGAACTCCTGGGCCGCATGGACCAGAGTCCGGGTTTTGGACTCCACCTCCCAGATGGCCCTCCCCACCACACCATTTTGTTGAGACTCCCCGGCCCCGCTCTCCTCCATCTTCACTGCGATGGCCTCCCCACATTTGGATCGAAGTTCTTTGACGGCTGCTGTCTTGAGCGCCCTGATGGCGTTTTCGCCGTCTGACTTGCAGATGAAGTGCTGCAGACCACTCTGTTCCAGGTCGCGCGCCGTGACTTTGACGGCCAATTCATCTACTCCTTTGCGCCTTACAACATGTGACGTCAACCACCTATCCTGGGAAAACTTATGTACATTTATAAGTAAATATCGATCACACATCCTCTCCTCCTCCACCGACTCCCCCATGAAACAGTAATCACAAGAGACGCAAGGTATGTTCAGATCGTCGCTCTCCCGCCTGAAATGACTGTCTGCCTTCCCACAGCCAGCCACGCACGATCTACACCAACTCTGGCAAGGACAATGATCAACATTACGCCTTGCAATCTCCTCCGCCGAAAGAAGACTTGGGGAGGGGGGAGCTCGAATGACCCCGCCTCCAGCGTTGGCCACGTGAGACTGGAGATGAGCGCTGCCATCCCCTCCTCTGCCCGCGGGGCTGCCCGCTGGCGCCTTCGACCCTGCGGCCGGCACAGGCGCGCTCGCGGGGCCGTCCGCCGAGCCACCTGGTGAAACTGACTGCGAAACATGAGGCCCCGCTGCTAGTGCTGCCGGAGGGGCCACGGAGCTACCCGCGACCGTAGGAGCACCTGAGCTTGCCTCCTCCACGGGACTTACGGCCAGGCCAGCCCGTCTCAGTTTGACGGCAGGATGACTCTTGCGTCGAGCTCACACCTGCCCCCTCTACGATGCATCTCCAAGACTCCGCCCGACTCCCTGTGACGAGCCCACCGACGACCGTCGACGAAGAAAACATCGCGACCGTGATCTTCTAAATCACACAGTGCTAACAAAGGTTTGCGGACTGGGACGATGTGAACATTAGCGCGCCTGCGAACACCACCAATGTCTAACTCGTACACCCTCTTCCCGAGGTTCGGCAAGGACGGCGCGACGGTGTCCCCAGGGCCGTAGTACTTCACGCCGCGGCGGGACTCTGGAGAGTCCTTGGTTGGGACTTCTGGGACCAGCTCTGGGGGCCAGACGGTTATCTCCGCGCCGCTGTCGAGACCAATCGTAACCCGCGGGTCTGACCGCGAGTACGACACAGCAGAAACCTCGCTAGCCTCGATTGCCGAGATCCCAAGACCCCCCACCTCCGAAGACCCCGCCGCTCCGGATGACGACCCAGAAAGGCCCTGCACCTGCAGCGAAAGCGCCGCCAGCTGCTGTTCGAGATGGGAAATCTCTGCTCGAGTGCGTTTCTTGCTCGGCTCCCCGGTGCCTGTCCTAGTTGCTCCTGCGGCGTCCGCGTGTTTCTTGTGGCAGTCTGCGGCCTTGTGGCCTGGTTTGCCGCAGTAGTCGCAGTTTCCCGAAAAGCTCCCAGCAAAACGCTTGGCTGCCGCCTTCGGTTTTGCCTTCCCAGCTGGTTTCGCCTTGGCCTTGGCTGCCGGGCTGCCCCGGCACTCGCTGGCCCTGTGGCCCGTTTTGCCGCAAGCCCAACAGTCGCACTGAAACTTGATGGTAAGCTGCAACTTACCGTCGCCGCCCTTCCCGCCAGCCTGTCCTCGCCCGCCTCCCGTCGGGCCCCCTTTAGCAAGAGCGTGCAGACCGCCCGCAGACCGCCCGAGAAACCGGTTCGCGCCGACGATGCCCCGCAACTCTTGCTTGATCTGCTCGCACGTCTCGATCCGATTGCAATTCAGAACGAGATGTTTCGACAGATCCCGCTGGTCCGCGTCTCCGTCGGCTAACGCACGGAGAATCACACCAGCCTTCGTTTCGTCGTCTACGGTCTTCCCGGACCCGTTTTCGCACTCCTTGACTAAGTCTTCAAACTTGTCTAAGACGACCCAGACGTCAGCGTCCTCGGCGGCGTAGCCGAGAACGGCCTGGCACTGCACCATCCGCCGGCTCTTGAACTGCTTCGGCTCGTAGTCCTGCGCCAGGAGCCTCCACAGCTTCAGCCCTTCCCCCTCGTTCACCTTCTTGACCTTTAGCAGCGCGTTGCCCTCCACTATCAGAGTGATGATGTAGTTCAACTGCTTGTCCAGGGCGTCGTCGCCCCGGGCTAAGTCTCCGCGCTCTATGGACCGCTGCAAGTCCTCAGCGCGCCGAAGCAGGGACTTGCATCCTCGGCGAGATGGCCCCCACGTATGCGCGGAACACGAGGCTGAGCAGAGCCCAGTCGGACTCTTTCCCGCTGAACATCCTGGCTTTGTTCAGGACCCGGGTGTCCACGGTCCCGGCTGCCAGCCTCCGCGCCTCGTCGTCTGGCCCCCATCCTCTCGGTCTGTGCCGCGCTGCTCGCGCCTGCCCGAGAGGCTTCTGCTGCGGCGAGGCCCGCCCGCAGCTGCCGGTTCTCTGTGCTCACTGCTTGGAGCTGAGCCTCCATGGCTGTAAGCCTCGCAAGCACCTCCTCCATCGCCATTGTCGTAAGCGGTGGACAAGCCGCGCCTCAGGTAGCGCTCGTAAGCGTCGTCGTTCCCAGCGGCGACCTTCAGCGCGCGAAAGAGAGCGCTGGCTCGCACCCTTGGGTCGTTGTTGCGCTCACAGTGCTCTATGGCCTCCCCGCGGAGGTCCTTAGGCACCTGGTCAGGGAGCTCCCTCACCCACTCGTGGTAGAAGGTATTTTCCTCCTCCGTGAGCTCTTCGCCGCCGTCCACCTTTCTGAGCACAGAGCCTTTCAATGCTCTTCTCTGGAGAGCCTCCCGCGCGCAACGCTCTCCCCTAGGGCGCTGGCCGCGGCTCCTCTTCTTGGCCACGCAGCTGGCCGCCCCTGGCTGCACCACGGCCTGCGAGGGGAACTGTTCCAAGATCCGCCCCTGCACCGCGAGGTTTCCCGAAGCCGGTCCGAAGCGCGGGGCTAAAGCCGAGAACTCCTCGGGCCCCCCCCGCGGCGCTGGCGGCCGAGGCCGCCCTGCAAGGGGCACAGGTGGCGGCGGCGGTGGCGGCAACCTCGGCCGCGGGGCTGACCGCGACCAAGGTGGCGGAGTAGGCGCCCGCTGCTGGCGCCAAGGCGGCGCCCGCGGGTCCGACCGCGAACTCGTCGCCGTGGGTCGCAGAGCTGAGCTCTCAGAGCTCCGCTGCCATGATGAAGAAAATCCCTTTTTCCTCGAAGCTGAAACGGCTATTGCGCAAAGCAAAGAGTAAGAGAAATAATATAGAATAAAGAAGAGTAGAGAGCATGATGGGGAGTAACTCAACACGCACGCAGACGACATCATGGGCGGCGGCGAGAACCTCGAGTGCGAGAGCGACTTGGCTGACAAGCCGACCTGCGACAGCACGTTCCCAGACAGTGCACAGACGCTCAACCAGCGATTCGGGCCCGGCAAGTCGGAATTCTCGAACGACATGTTCTGCGGAACAGACGAACTCCAGGATCGAGATAGAGGTCAAAACGGAGGCGTACATACACAAGGTCAAGCCGATCAGCATCGAGAAGGAGCGCTGCGCACATCCCAACGGTCTCTGCACACCAGAATAGATCAGCCAGCTACGCGGACTGAACGGAGCTCTGCAGTGGCCGACATCGCAGCGCATGGCGCAGGCGTCGGCTACGGTCTATTTGCCCAAGGTCACGTGAGCAAGGCGACCGTTGGCAGTTTGCTGGAGGCCAGCGCTGCGATTCCTGAAGGCGAGTGGCGACGTTGGCACACGCATACGACACGTTTCCAAGTGGAAGGGCTACGTTTGGGCGTCTACTGGGACGCATCGTAGGCTACTAGACCAAACTAAGAGAGCCAGGGAAGCAATATCATCATATTCGCGATCGGGGACGACCGAATCGATGACGGGTAAGCGACGCACATGGAGATCTTAGACTGGGCAAACAAGAAGCTCATACGGATGTGTCGAAGTCCCCTGGCAGCGAAGCTCAAGCAGCGGCGAATGCAGTTGTCGCGCTGAAGTTCGCCAGGACGATGATTACGACGATGGTGTTCACCAATTTGCAGGTCGTAGGATCGGAGATGTTGCAAGTGCTTGGAAGGAGCCCGTACATCACGGACTCCAAAGCGCTGTACGACGCATGCGCCTCACAGGCGGCAGCAGGAGGACTCACCGAGCGCAGGACCGGCAGCGAGATCATGCAGGTGAACGAGAAGATGAAGGAATTCAAAGGCACATGGCGCTGGACAAACACGTTCCAGCAGATGGCTAATGGACTCACCAACTTACAAGTCAGGCAGCAGTTCGTGGAGAAGCTGAGGAAACACCCCCACTCGCTGATGTACGACCCGACGTTCACCGCAGGCAATAAGGTCAGCCAGTCCGATCGAGCTGAAGCAGAGCGTGAGCTCAACGAGGCGGCCGCAGACTTCGACGAGGCGAACGCGGTCGAGGCTGACGCATACAAGGACGTCGACGACACGACGCTGAGCAGTTGAGGGGGCTAGCGCAAGCTACGAGCAGCGGTACCAAAGCG
>CAUYUJ010014915.1:919986-1027486 GCA_963575745.1 Prorocentrum cordatum
CCAAAGACGGCACAAATGGCCTACAAGACGGCCCAAGAGGCCCCCAAGATGGCTTTACGAGAGGGCCCAGACGGGGGACCCGAACGGACATTGCGAGCCCTCGGCCCCAAAAAGACCCCAGGAGGCCCCAAAAGGCCCCAAAAGCCCCCCCCCCCAAAGCCCCAGGAGGTCCGCAAGAGGCCCGAGAAGCCCCAAGAGGCGTCCAAGAGGCCCCCATGAGGCTCCCAAGAGGCTCCCGAGAGCCCTCGAACTGCTCCCAAGAGGCTTCCAGGATCGTCGCTCCTACGAACCCACAAGAAGAATCCATGAGCACTCTGACCCACAACCCAGGCACGGTGGCGGAATGGGCCGAAGGCCATCAGATCCGCCGCCCCCTGTCGATTCATCGCAGGGGTGCCTGGCGTGCTAGTTCCTCTCGGTTTTGGTCTTGGTTCTTTTTCCAAAAGAACTCCCCCTGGGGCTCCGGCCCGTCCCGCCGGCCACCCGGAAAGGTGCTCAATCCGGAGAAAATCCTCCTAGATGGCTCAAGATGGTGCCAAGATGGCCACGTTGGCCCAAGATGGATCATCATCCTCATCATCAGCATCATCATCATCATCATCATCATCAGCAGCAGCAGCAACAGCATCATCATATCATCATATCATCATATCATATCATCATCATCAGATCATCATCATCATCATCATCATCATCATCATCATCATCATCATCATCATCATCATCATCATCATCATCATCATAATCATCATCATCATCATCATCAGCATCATCATCATCATCATCATCATCATCATCATCATAATCATCATCATCATCATCAGCATCATCATTATCATCATCAGCAGCATCATCAGCATCATCAGCATCAGCATCAGCATCATCATCATCATCATCATCATCATCATCGTCAGCAGCATCATCATCATCATCATCATCATTTATATTAATAAAAATTAGAATAATAATAATGATAGTATCATTAGTATTATTATCGTCATCATCATCACCATCAGCAACAGCATCATCATCAGCAGCATCATCATCGTCGTCCTCATCATCAGCGTCATCACCATCACGACGTCACCATCATCATCACAGTCACCACCAGAATCAGCATCATCATCAGCAGCAGCATCATCATCAGCATCAGCATTAGCATCATGGTCATCGTCATCAGCATCATCATCAGCATCATCATCATAGTATTGTTCGTCTGCATCATCATCACCATCATAACCAGCATCATAATCATCAACATCATCATCCTGTTCCTTGTGCCTGCCGCATTCCTCCTCCTCCTCGTCCTCCTCCTCCTCAGTCCCCTCCTCCCCTCTGCTTGTCCTCCTCCTCCTCTTCCTCCTCCTCCTACCCCCAAGATGGTCCCAGGAGGTCGAGCATGGCTCAAAATAGCCTCCGCCAGGTCTCCAAGAGGCCTCAAGACAGCCTCAAGATGGCCCAAGATAGCTGAGCATGGCTAAGGATGGCCTCCGATAGCCTTCAGTCGAGCATGGCTCAAGATAGCCTCCAAGAGGCCGCAAGAAAGCCTTCGATCGTGTCTGGATGGACTGGTGGGGATACACGAAGCGTCAACACTGCGCGGCCCCAGAGGTTACGACCCCTTCCCCAAGGGTAGCGTTCCGTCCCAACGGGCCCTAGAAGCCGAAGTGGAGGAAAAACGCCCAGATTGAAAAAACACATCGTCGGAGATATGAGACACCTGGATCTCAGGGGACCCTTTGTCTGCGAAGGAGGGAGCGTTCAACATGCTTCAACAGCTGGTGTCAAAACTCGGATTGCGCCTACACGCACACACACACACACACACTGAAAGCCAGGTTGAAAGACATCTCGACAAGGCTGGGGGGGGCACGGCACAAACCAGAAAGCACCTGCACGCGAAAGCCGTGTTCTTCCTCACCCGGCAGGTGGGGCAGACGCACGCTACGCCGAGGGAGAAGAGAAGAAGGAGGAGGAGGAGGCGGAGGGGATCAGGGGACCCCCTCTTGTTGCGGGCCGCCAGTCCTCGTCGTCGTCCGCGAGGAGTTCCTCGATCTGCCCGACGAACGGCTCCGCCGCCCAGCCCAGCTCCCCAAGGGCCCGACACGCCGCCTGCCGCACCGGCCACCTCTGTGGGTTGCGGGAAGCCCTCCTCCTCCTCCTCCTCCTCTTCCTCCTCCTCCTCCTCCTCTTCCTCCTCCTCCTCCTCCTCCTCCTCCTCCTCCTGCACCCCCACTCGCCAGCCCCCAGTCTGTGTGCTCTCTTCGGGTCTCAACACCTTGCTGATCCCACAGGCTCCTATTGCACTAGATGTTTCAGTTCCTCCAGCAAGGCCTCGAGGTCCACGTGGCTCCAGAGTGAATGCTTCGTACCTTTAAATGCAGACGGCATATCTAAGGAGGCTCCTCTTGGGAAGGTGGTCAATATCGCGGGGGAGGTTGCGCACCAGAGCCACCGTGTATGGTTCCACGTTGGGCTGAAGCTTTGGTTTTGCACCCATTGTGGCGCTTACGCGCATCAGGTCCTCGGGAAACTCGGTGACTTTCGCGAAAAGCCAACACCCACGGGGTGCGAGTATCTCAAGCGAATTTCGAGAGGGCTCTGGCCGAGGTCCTCAGTCGTGCTGAGACGGCCTCCAGAGCCAAGAACACCCTGTACAGGGTGGCGGAGTTTGAAATTAATCACATCGCCACGCGATCAGGCAGACACTCCAGAGATTCCTCTACCTCCTCCTCCTCCTCCTCCACCTCCTGCTCTTCTTCCTCCTCCTCCTCCTCCTCCTCCTCCTCCTCCTCCTCCTCCTCCTCCTCCTCCTCCTCCTCCTCCTCCTCCTCCTCCTCCTCCTCCTCCTCCTCCTCCTCCTCCTCCTCCCCTCCCCCTCCCCCTCCCCCCTCCTTCCTTTCCCCGAGTGCGCAAGGCATACAATGTTTCGGAGTCGAGGCTGTGTATGTAGTTTGGGGTCCTTTTTTCAGGAATCCAGCCTCAGGACCATCAGCAAGAGCCACCTCGCCGAGAAGCGCACGCGCCCCCTCCCTCTCGGCCCCCCCCAGGTGAGGACCGTCTTTAGGCCTCACCCGTGAGGACCGTCAATAGGCCTCACACCCCGCGCAGTTTCCATCAGAGGGGCTGCCTGGGTCCCCCCACACACCTTCACATGAAGGCGTCAATAGCCACCGGAGGGGGCCGAGGACTCCTGTAGGGACCCTCGGCCAACGAAGACGTCCCTAGAGGAGGGTCCAACGTACCTCCACACCTTTACAACTTCCCATGATGGCGTCAATTGCCACCCGCACTGTTTTCCCCCTCCTCCTCCTCCTCCTCCTCCTCCTCCCTCCTCCTTCTCCTCCTCCTCCTCCTCCTCCTCCTCCTCCTCCTCCTCCTCCTCCTCCTCCTCCTACTCCTCTCCTCCTCCTCCGCCTCCGCCTCCTCCTCTTCATCCTCCTCCTCGTGTTCCACCTCCTGCTCGTCCTCCTCCTCCTCCTGCTCTTCCTCCTCCTCCTCCTCCTCCTCATCCTCCTCCTCCTGCTCGTCTTCTTATTGGTATTACTATTATGAGTGTTAGTATCATTATTATTAATAGTAGTAGATATATTAAAAGTAATATCATGATTATTAATATTAGTATTAATAGTATCATTAGTACCATTAATATTATTATTATTAGTATTATTATATTATTATTATTAGTAGTAGTAGTATTATTAGTATTGGTATTATTATTATTAGTATTAGTATTATTATTATTGTGATGATTATTGTTATCATTAATAATATTATGAATATTATCATTAGTATTAGTAGTGTTATTGCTATTATTATTAACAGTAGTAGTAGCTGTTGTTGTAGTAGCTGTAGTTGTTGTAGTAGTAGTCGTAGTAGTAGTAGTAGTAGTAGTAGTCGTAGTAGTAGTAGTAGTACTATTAATGGTAGTCATATTACTATTACAATTATCATTGTTATTAGTCGTAGTAGTAGTAGTAGTAGTAGTAGACGTAGTAGTAGTAGTAGTAGTAGTAGTAGTAGTAGTAGTAGTAGTAGTAGTATTCAGCTTCGTATTCGTATTGTTGGTAGCAGTCGTATTAGTATCGTTATCACTAGTAATATTATTAGTATTAATGGTAGTATCACCGTTGGTATTATTGGAATTACTTGTCCTCATCATCCTCCTCCT
Organism: Prorocentrum cordatum; assembly: GCA_963575745.1. Lineage (NCBI taxonomy): Eukaryota > Dinophyceae > Prorocentrales > Prorocentraceae > Prorocentrum > Prorocentrum cordatum. Next base: position 924,158 of record CAUYUJ010014915.1, read on the forward strand.
CCTCGTTCCTCCTCTTCCTCCTCCTCCTACTCCTCGTTCCTCCTCCTCCTCCTCGTTCCTCCTCCTCCTCCTCCTCCTCCTCCTCCTCCTCCTCTTCCTTCTCCTCCTCCTCATCCTCCTCCTCCTCCTCCTCCTCCTCCTCCTCATCCTCCTCCTCCTCCTCCTCCTCCCTCTCTGGGTCCGTGTGCGGCAGGCTGCGAAAAATCGGGGCCCTGGGACCGTCAAGGTCGTCTGGACTGCTTCCCATCTGGAGATAGAGCCTGAAGGTATCACCTGACCCTTTCTAGCCTTCCTCTCTCATGGCAACGCCTGTGCTGATGTCTGGGCGGGGTGGGCGGCGAGGAGGAGGTGGGATTCGTCAGTCTGCCAGCCGATCCCGCTTACCGATCGCTGGGATGCCACTGCCTTTCTGGTGCGGAGGCGTGCTAGACGCGCTCTTATTGATAGTATGGAGGCTGTCCCAGAGTTTGGTTCCAGGGCCCCTGTCGCCAGTGCTACGCCCAAGTCTGCCCTCGTCGGAGCGCTTGACGCCTCGCCGCATCGCCTCGTGAAGTGCAGCAATCGTTGGATGTGTGAGCTCTGTCGGGTTATTGATCCCAGGGCTAGGCTTCTGAGGTTTGCGGCCACGCCCTGTCTGGCCCCTGGACCAGTTGCCGCTGGCCCGTCTCCTCCCGCCTCGGCCCCCGCGGTGCGGTTCCTCGGTGACGGATTCCTTGCGGTGAGCGGGCGGTGCGAGGTTGAAGGTGTGGCCCTTCACCCCTCTCAGTCTTCGGGAGTGGTCCCGCTATGACTTGAAGTTTTGTGATACCTGTGGCTTCACTGCGACAGTGGTTGGTCGCAATCTCTCGAAGCCTGCCTGTCGCCCTCTCGCAAGGGCATCGAAAATTTATCTCGGAGTTCGCGGGAGCTTTTTCCCTCCTACCGTGGGCCTCCAGCGTCGGTCATGGTGGCCGAGGTTTCGGCCCAGAGTGCCCGTGCCAAGCGTGAGTGTGCAGGCCCGCGATGTGCCTGTATCCGTGGAGTTGGATGAGGCCTGAGGTATGCCGTCCTTCCCCAACCTGATTTTGAGGCCCCCGACCCCCCACACGAGGGAGCTCAGGGGTACCCCGATGTTGTGCCTGCTCCTAAGTTTGGTGTTGCCCCCTTCACCCCACCCGCGGGCGTGGGAATGAGAGGCGTGGAGGAGGTGTGTGAGGAGAGGCGCGGGGGCCGCCCGTCGTCGTCCTTCGGACGAGCCTCTCCACCGCCCCCCCCCCTCCTCCCCCGCTTCCGAGTAATTGCCACATGTGTGGACTAACTCCGTAACTCCGTAACTCCTCCTCCTGCTGCTCGTCATCCTCCTCCTCCTCCTCCTCCTCCTCCTCCTCCTCCTCCTCCGCCTCCTCCTCCTCCTCCTCCTCCTCCTCCTCCTCCTCCTCTTCCTCCTCTTATGTTTATTACGATACGTATCAGTATGTTGTGCCATATGTTTGGTAATATGATGATTAGTATGGTTAGTGATATTATCAGTAGTAGTATTACTATCATTCTGTTGATGGTTATTATTCATACTATATGAATTGGCATGTTGTTCGTAGTCGTAGTCATATTAATCATATGCGTCTCATTACCATTATGCGTAGTATCAGTATTGCTCGTATTCGCGGTACTCGTATTCTTCTCAGTACTATTAAGAATAGTATGGCTACTCTTCTTCTTCAAATTAGAATTCGCATTATGCTGAGTGTTCTAAGTAATAGTATTAGTATTACTACTAGTATTCCTCCTCCTCCTCTATCTCCTCTTCCTCCGCATCATCATCATCGTCGTCATCATCATCAGCATCTCACATCATCATCATCATCATCATCATCATCATCATCATCATCATCATCATCATCATCAGCATCAGCATCATCATCATCATCATCATCAGCATCAGCATCATCATCATCATCATCATCATCATCATCATCATCATCATCATCATCATCATCAGCATCATCATCATCGTCGTCGTCGTCGTCGACGTCGTCGTCGTCTTCCTCTTCTTCCTCCTCCTCCTCCACCGCCTACACTTCCTCCTCCTCCTCTTCCTCCTCCTCCTCCTGCTCCCCCCTCCTCCTCCTCCTCCTCCTCCTCCTCCTCCGCCGTCTCCTCCTCCTCCTCCTCCTCATCCTCGTCCGCATCATCCGCCTCCTCCTCCTCATTCTCCTCATCCTCACCTCATCACTCTCCTCTCCTAATCCTCCTCCTCCTCTTCCTCCCTCTCCTCCTCCTCCTCTTCCCCTCCTCCTCCTCCTCTTCCTCCTCCTCCTCCTCCGCCACCGCCTCTGCATCCTCCTCCTCCTCTCCTCCTCGTCCTCCTCTTCATCGTCAACCTCATCCTCCTCCTCCTCATCCTCTCCTCTTTCTCATCCTCCTCCGCTCCTCCTCCTCGTCCTCCTCCTCTCCTCTCATCCTCCTCTCCTCACTCCTCCCCTCCTCCTCCTCCTCCTCCCTCCCTCCTCCTCTCCTCCTCCTCCCTCCTCCTCCTCTCCTCCTCCTCTCCTCCCTCCTCCTCCTCCTCATCCTCCTCCTCCGCCTCCTCCTCTTCTCCTCCTCCTCCTCGTCCTCCTCCTCCTCATCCTCATCCCGTTCTCCTCCTCCGCTCCGCCTCCTCCTCCTCCTCTTCCTCCTCTCCTCCTGTTCCTCCTCCTCCTCCTCCCTCCTCCTCCTCCTCCTCCTCCCTCCTCCTCCTCTCCCCCTCCTCCTCCTCCTCTCCTCCACGTGGTCATAATCTTCCTCCTCCTCCTCCCCTCCTCTCCTCTCCTCCTCCTCCTCCTCCTCCTCCTCCTCTCCCTAATCCTCCTCCTCCTCCTCCTCCTCCTCCTCCTCCCTCCTCCTCTCCTCCTCCGTCTCCTCCTCCTCCTCCTCCTCCTCCTCCTCCTCCTCATCCTTCTCCCTCTCATCATCAACATCATGATCAGCAGCACCACCATCATCAGCATCAGCACCAGCAGCCTCATCGTCAGCATCCGCATCAGCATCAACATCATCAGCAGCATCAACATCAGCAGCTTCATCATCACCAGCATCAGCATCATCAGCAGCATCGTCACCCGCACCAGCAGCGACATCCGAATCATTAGCATGATCATCATCATAAGCATGATCATCGTCATCGCCAGCATCATCATCAGTATCGTCAGCATCAGCACCATCATCACCAGCATCACAATCATTAGCATAATCGGCATCAGTATCAGCATCCTGATCAGCAGCATCAGCATCAGCATCATCATCACCATCATCGTCATCATCAGCTGCACCATCATCACCAGCATCAGCATCACACTCATCATCATCATCATCATCACCACCACCATCATCATCATCATCATCATCATCATCATCATAATCATCATCATCATCATAATCATCATAAGCATCATCAGTGTCACCGTTATCATCACCAGCAGCAGCACCATTATCATCCTCAGCATCACCATCATCAGCATCATCGTCGTCATCAGCAGCAGCATCCTCGTTTCCACATCCTCATCCTCATCCTACTCATCGTTTCCTTCCTCCTCATCCTCCTCCTCCTCCTTTTCCTCCTCCTCCTCCTAGTTATCCTCCTCCTCCTCCTCCTCCTCCTCCTCCTCCTCCTCCTCCTCCTCCCCCTCCTCCCCCTCCTCCTCCTCCTCCTCCTCCTCCTCCTCCTCGTCTTCCTGAAGTTGGAGGCCCCCCCGTCCCTGGCGCCCTTCCCCTGGGGTCTTGAACAGGGCCCAAGCAGGGTCCAAGCAGGGTGGCAGCATGGGGCCTGTCCCCGCACGCCGCCCTGGCGCCCTGCGCGGGCCTTGCTGCACAGGCGCAGCTCCAGATTTGTAGAAAACCAACGGAATCAAGTATTCGACAACACGCGTGCCCTGGACCAGGGAACGCGGGGAAAAGAGGGATAGGAAGGTCCCGAATACGCGCCCGACCAAAAAAAAACACTACGACAAAAAACACACACACACACAGACACACACACACACCAAAAAAAAAATCCAACGGGTCATGCATGACGATATCGATGTTCTAATTAATGTGAAACCTAAAGTACAACGACACTTGAACGCAGTCATTTTCGCATCACTCACACCTACGATCACGTTGGTACCGAACTTCAGAGCCACGACATCGTAGGGAGCTGGCTGCCGATGGCGGCAAGGGGCGCCCCTGCAGCTTTGGACGTGGTTCCCGTGCTGCTCCTCTTGGGGGTGGCGTTGAGGATTGGGGGTGGGTTCGTGGTCGTACCGATATTTTTGATTTTACTGTTCAGCCTCATGTTGGCCTTCTTCCTAGAACGTTGGTTGCTGTTTCGCGGCTTCTGGGTTAAGACGCGTGCAGGACGGACGCGAAGCTGTTCCACAGGCTCTGCGGCAGTTTGTTCAAGAAGCTCGGCCGTCAGATGAGGGATACCCTGAAACAATAAATCGTCCCGATGATTATGTACTGGCAAGCTGGTCTCGTTTATCAAAGAGAATTTGTCTGTGCCGATCCTGCGAGAGACGAGCGTCTTCAGAGCGCAATAACGATCCGCCCTGTCGACTTCGATGACAAACGAAGTACCCCCAGAGGGTTCGCGCAAGCCACGCGGAAGCACTCGTCGTCCGAACTACCGACCTCGACTGGGCGATCGGATCCGCCCGCTGGTACAGGAGCAGCCTTTAGGAGCTCTGGGCGGGCGTCGCCCCGAGCTCAGAAACGTTCCCGGTCCTTGCGGCGAGCAATCCACACGGGCATGCGGCTGCGGATGTCGGCCTGCAGGCTGTTAGATCCAGCCGGGCGAGGCTCCTCGCCACGACTGTCACTGCCCGGCTGCATCTGCGCCTTCAGAGCGGACGCCTTGTCGAGGACCTGCTTGTGGAGGTCTTTCAGCGCGTTCAGACGCGCCGCCTGCAAAGAGCGGTCCGGGTCGAGGTGCGCAGTGCTGTTAGCGATGCGCTGGGCATTGTCCAGCATTGCCACCCAGCACGCGAACTCAACCATGCGCTGGCCGGGAAGCATCCGGCTCACTCGTGACGAAGAAGGGCGCGATGAGGACTCCGTTGCGACCTTAACCATACAAACGCGGATCGATCCATGACCGAATTGATCAACTCGGATGTCAAACAAACGACCGACAAGGTACATGAGCTCATTGTGGCCAAAGAGCTTGGCCTGCACACAGCTATCGCAATCAGCGTCGTAATCGATGAGGCACCGTCAAATGTGATCCAAAATCGGCCCCTCTAGGATGGCAGATTTTTCGGGATGGGGGCCGGACCCTGGGAAGAATAGCACAGGAGTGTCGGGGCCAGAATTGCGCAAGAAATCCTTGCAATAATCTAGCTTAGTGAAAACTGGAACGCTATCTTCTCGAAAGGCGAATCCGGCATACATGTCGAAACAACTACTGGCCACTGGACCGACGCATGGTGTCGCGGTTCCAGCCAGGCGAGGCCCCTCGCCACGACTGCCCCCAAGATCACCGGGAAACGGACAAACTGGACGAGTCGACAGGTCACATCCAGCCGGGCGAGGCTCCTCGCCACGACTGCCCCCAAGCCTGCCGGAAAGCGTTCCTCCTCTTCCTTCTCCTGCTCCTTCCTGTTCCTTGTCCTCCTCGTTACATACACGGACTGGCACGTGGTGAAGTGTGGGTGGGGAACATGTCGGAAAGACCGTGTTCGAGGAACTGGCACAAGGATGTCCACCCAGGTAGAATAAGTTCCCCTCCCTGACCAAGTTGTACTGCTCCCCCGCTGGGCTCGCCAGCGTCGCCCCACGCTTCCCCTGCCTGTACTTCCACCCGTTGTCTGTAAGTAGAGCTATAGATAAGAGGGAAGAGCTAGCTACTGTGCAGAGGAGGCAAGAATGCAGGTCAACACAACAGCAAACAACGTTTGCTTCCTCGGTGACGAGCGTCTCGCCGTTAGTGATCTCGAGGACGATCGGTTGCGCCAAAGGTCGCCAGTTTTGTGCGCACGGGAAGTCGGCGCCGAAGAAAATGTGCCTCTCGGCACCCGAATCGGCGATCAGACGGAGCACGTCGCACGCGACCCCGTGCTCGCCGATGCTGATGGACATAAACGTGAGGCGGACCATTTGGCCACTCAATCTTTGCAGGAGATCTTTGGTGCCTTTGTACTCTTCCTTCAGGTGTTCCATGTACTGCTCTGCTTGCGATGTGAGTGAATCCAGCCACTGTGACTGCGGTTGTCGGTGGGGCGGGCGGTACCGATCCGCCGCCCGAAAATTGACCTCCCTGGTAATCTCCGATCCAACTCTGTTCTGTAACAGGTGCGAACTTGCTGGCTCCGATATGGCCCCTTTTCCTTTCGTTGAAACTCGGCGGCGGCACGGGCGTCCCGGGTGCGCCGCCCGAGCTGCTGGTTCCTATCCAGCTGGGATTGGCGTTGCCGATCCTTTGCCTTTGTCTTCCTTTTTGCCCTTGCCTTTGTTCGGGCATTCGTTTGCCTAGTGCCCCGGTTGGAAGTACAGTCTGCAGCTGTCTTGCGGCAGCCGCTGTGTTTGTTGGCCCCAGGAGCCGCTCGACGTGCCAGGGATGCGCGCGAGACCTTTGTTGCGGTGGAAAAAGCGCGGCATTTGTCGCCCATGGGATCCACGCGTCCTTTCCTTTGCCTTTCTTTCCGTCCTTGCCCTTGCCCCCCTTACCTGTTGCAGCAGCGCCAGCTAAGACGCTAGTCGGCGGTGGCTGGGCGTCGGTGGTCGGCGCGTCGTGCAGGAGTGCCCACTCGCCCGCCTTTCGCTCAGCCATCTCGTAGATGGCGTGGACATCGTTCGGGTGCGTATACGGTACAATTTCCAATGTCACTTGGAGTGGTTTGAGCTTGCCGATCAGCCTCCACAGTGGACGCAGAGCTGTTTGTTGGGAGGGTGCGGAGCCTACGGCCCGCAGCTCGTCGTAGTCAATTAATTCTCCACACCCGAAGCGCGCGCTGCAGTTTGATTTGTTCGGCGACCAGCTCTGGGTGAGTGAACTTGTCGTTCAGGGCGGACACGTACATTGCACTGGATTTCAAGACGGCTCCGGCAAGAGCCGCCAGAATTGGTATACCATCGGCGCGGTCTTCTGCGAAAAAAAAGTATAGCTCCTCGTCCGCGAGCCCGCAGAGCTCGAAGGCCAACGTCTTGTTGGCTTTGGTGTAGGCCGGGTTGTTGTGCACCAGTGACGCGTCCAGGTCTGGGTCGCTGAAGACCAGCTGAGCCGCATCAGCAAAGCCTGCACTCTGGAGGCCGCACCAGCTGGCAAGCTTGGTCATTACCCACGCGCGCCACGACTTGACCGACGGAAGGGCCCGGGGACCTCTCGGCAGGGCGTGCAACGGCTGCCTGGAACTGCACCCGCCCCTGCCGCCGCCGGACTGCATGGCAGCCAGCTCACGCGCGACCTCTAACAGGCCCTCCCCGAGCTCGCACATGAGGAAAGCGTTCACGTCAGGTGGGGCTTTCGGTGCTGCGGTTGTTGGAATTGGCTGTGGTGGTGTAGGTAACCCTGGGGGCCCCTCCTGGCGCTCAGTCGGGCGAGGCGCCTCGCCACGACTGACAGCCCAGAGAGGCGCAGGTGCTGCTGGCCTTGCTGCATGTGCTGGCGCCTGTGGTGACGACCCACGTGTGAAGGGTGTTTTCGGGACTGCAGCGGACGGAACATCAGCCGACGGTCGATCAGGAGTTTCGTCAGCCAAAACGTCGTCATCGCCGTCGGGGATCCGAAGAGATGCGAAGTCCGCCATCCGATCGATCGCGCGCGGGCGAAAGCTAAGGGGAGGATGCCGGCGCTTGCAACGAAAGGCTCATAACCTGAGGTTGGAGGCCCCCCCCACCATCGCGGCCTTTTCCCTGGGGCCTGGAACCAGGCCCAAGCAGGGTGGCAGCATGGGGCCTGTCCCCGCACCCACCTCATGTTCTTCCTCCTCTTTCTCCTCCTGCTCCTCCTCCTCCTTCTCCTCCACCTCCTCCTCCTCCTCCTCCTCCTCCTCCTCCTCCTCCTCCTCATCATCATCATCATCATCATCATCATCATCATCATCATCATCAGCATCATCATAATCCCCCTCCTCTACCTCATGTTCTCGTTATTCATACGAGTAATATTAATATTAACAATACTAATAATATCAGTCGTACTATTATTAGAAAGGTATTATTATTCCTATTCTACATATTGGTAACATTAGTTGTGTTATTAGTATTAGCAATATTATTATGAATAGTAGTAGCAGCAGCAGCAGCAGCAGCAGTAGTAGTAGTAGTACTACTACTACTATTAATATTCGTAGTAGTATTAGCATTAGCATTAGCATTAGTATTCGTATTAGTATTACTATTCCTATTATTATTATTATTAGTAGTAGTAGTAGTAGTAATATTAGTATTAGTATTAGTACTAATATTAGTATTAGTATTAGTATTAGTATTAGTATTAGTATTAGTAGTAGTAGTAGTAGTAGTAGTAGTAGTAGTAGTATTAGTATCAGTATTAGTATTAGTATTAGTATTAGTATTAGTATTAGTAGTAGTAGTAGTAGTAGTAGTAGTATTCGTATTAGTATCAGTATTAGTATGAGTATTAGTATTGTTTAGTATTCGCATTCGTATTCGTATTCGTATTAGTATTAGCATTAGTATTAGAATTAGTATTAGTGTTAGTATTAGTATTAGTACTAGTATAAGTATTAGTACGAGTATTAGTTTTAGTATTAGTGTTAGTGTTAGTATTAGTAGTATTGGTAGTAGTAGGAGTAGTAGTAGTAGTAGTAGTAGTAGTAATAGTAGTAGTAGTAGTAATAATAGTAGTAGTAGTATTGGTATTAGTATTAATATTAGAATTAATAGTAGCATTAGTATTAGTATTAGAATAAATATTAGTATTCTCATACGCACCTCTCCGAGGGAGTAGAGCTCAGAGGCGACTAATGCGCACGTCGTCCGCGATGTTTCTGGCCGTTTCGCTCGGGACATCCTCGAAATTCTGAAAATCGGTGGCACCCCTCACGCAGATCGTGACGTCAGGGTCCAAAAACACATTGGAATTTCAACAGTTTAACATAAAACCTTCAAAAACACATGGTAATTTCAATAATTTTGACCCCGATTCTCAGAGAATGGCGGTTTCGCCTGAGACATCCTCCCAAAATCGAGCCCCAGACCCCTCCTCGGAGCCTCCTGGGGGCCTCCTGGAACCTCCTGGGGCCTCCTGGGGCTTTCTGGACCTTCTGGTACCCCAGACCCCGCCTCGGAGCCTCCTGGAGTTCTCCTGGGCCTGCTGAGGCCGCCTGGGGCCTCCTGGGGCCTCCTGGGGCTTCAGAACTACATGCACACACAGAGACACAAATCACGCCCAACACATCACACGCTAGACAAACATAACATACACACACACACACACGACAACACACAAAAAGCACGCACCACACAAAGCACACATCACACACACACACACACACTCACAATCCTGGGGCCTCCTGGAGCCTCTTCTGGTATCCAAGTCGGGCCTCCTGAGGCTTCCTGGGGGGCCCTGGTACACACATCGCAAGGTGTGGCAACCCCACTTGCGCTCGAGTGCGACTTCGCTGTTGCATGTCACTCCTGCTTCAAACGCCCCTTCAGCTTGTTGTATGAGCCTGGGCACACACGTGCCACTTGTTAGTATTAGTATTAGTATTAGTATTAGTATTAGTATTAGTATTAGTATTAGTATTAGTATTAGTATTAGTATTAGTATTAGTATTAGTATTAGTATTAGTATTAGTATTAGTATTAGTATTAGTATTAGTATTAGTATTAGTATTAGTATTAGTATTAGTATTAGTATTAGTATTAGTATTAGTATTCGTATTAGTATTAGTATTAGTATTAGTATTAGTATTAGTATTAGTATTAGTGAGATTAATATTAGTATTAGTATTAGTATTAGTATTAGTATTAGTATTAGTATTAGTATTAGTATTAGTATTGGTATTCGTATTAGTATTAGTATTCGTATTAGCATCCGTATGCGTAGTAGAAAAAATATAAAAAAAAAACATACTAATAATGATGATAATAATAATTGCATGCGTGCTGGTGATATGATTAGTCGCAGTACTATTAGTATTATCGATCATAATAATAGTTTAGCTACTCTTGTAAGTATTAGCTTTATAAATGCTACTAGCATTAGTATTATTAGTAGTATGCTTGTTGTAATTGATAGTCTTAGTCGCATTATTTCTCGTTTGAATATTCCTATGTTCTTACCTGTCTTATTATCAATCTTGTATTAATATTACTATTATTCTGAATATGGGTCTTTTGGGTAATACTATTACTACTGTTATTAGTACTATTCCTGACCCTCCTCCTCTTCCTTGGCGTCCTCCTCCGCCTCTTCCTCCTCCTCCTCTTCCACCTCCTGTTTTTCCTCCTCCTCCTCCTCCTCCTCCTCCTCCTCCTCCTCCTCATCATCATCATCATCATCATCATCATCATCATCATCATCATCATCATCCTTCTCTTCCTCCTCCTCCTCCTCCTCCTCCTCCTCCTCCTCCTCCTCCTCCCCCTCCTGCTCATCCTCCTCATCATCGTCATCCTTTTTCTTGTCCTCCTCCGAGGCCCGAAATCATGCGAAAACGCCCGGTTCTATAAGACTGCGACGCGAGGATGTCAGAACACGCACGATCGCTACCGTTGCCCCAGCGGGGGGTCCTTGGCCCGGATAACGACCGTTACGCGCCAGAGAGTGAACAAATCTCACGGTTCTGGTCTTGCAGAGTGGGTACTGTGAAAATTCACGTGAAATTCTGCACCTGCAACACCCCAAAATGGCAAGCGGAAGGTGCAGTGATTTTCACGTGGTTTTGTGTTGCAGTCTCATGTCCCGATTCAAAAATCCACCCGAGATTCGCAACAAAATCTGGAATCAAATTCACATCACGTTCCTGAGCTATTTTCCGATGGAGATCCGCTCTGCTAATCTGGCGCCATGAAATACAGCAATCGTGCTAACACACGCATCAGAAGGAACGAAGGAGCTTTTCTGGCCGCGGCGGGCCCAGGCCACAAACATGTTCCATGACCTGAACCTGAGGAACGGCCCGAAAATCGGAGCCCCTCCCAAACCCAAGGCTGCCCCTAGTTCGGCATCTCAATCTCCCGCGACCCGACCGCCCGAGGGGAAGCCGCGGGCCGCCTGCTGTTGGACAGGTGGCGCGCCAGCGCGCCGGCGGCGGGTGCGGCAGCCTCGCCGAGCTGCCGGAAGGCCTCGCAGCGGGCGGTCGCCGAGGCGCCGCCGCCGCTGCCGCCGGACTTCCGACGCCAAGCCTCCCCAGACCTCCTTCGACTAGGAGACCGGGGGACCGACTACAGAATTTATTTACACCAGAACTGATGCCTCGTCGAATACACGAAGACATGTCAGCCAACGTGGACCCGAAACATTGTTTCTGGCAGTATATGTTGCGCAACCGATGTCGTACATTCTATGCGGTGCAACCCACTTTGACTGTCTTGAAGCTGTCCTCTCCACCGCTCGTGCAAACATCCCACCCTCCCACCCGCAACTTGGTCGCAAGACCTCTTACGACGGTGACGGTAGGCAAATGGCACTTGGCAACGACACCGACGACGACGACGACGCCGACGACGACGACGACGCCGACGACGACTGCGACGACACCGACGACGACTCCGAAGACTTCGACGACGACGACGACGACGACGACGACGACGACGACGACGACGACGACGACGACACCGACGACGACGACGACGACAGCGACAACGCCGACGCCGCCCACGACGACGACGATGACGACGCCGACGAAGACGACGACGACGACGACGACGACGACAGCGACAACGACGGCGACGACGACGACGAGGGAGGAGGGAGGACGACGACGGCGACAACGACGACAACGACGAGGGAGGAGGGAGGACGGCGACGACGCGAACGACGAAGAAGGAGGGAGGACGGCATCGCCGACGACGAAAACGGCGAGTGAGGAGGGAAGACGACGACGACGACGACGACGACGGCGACGAAATGGGAGGGACGACGACGAGACGCCGACGACAGACGACGACGACGACGATGGAGGAGGAAGGACGACCACGGCGACAACGAAGACGGAAACGACGACGACGCCAAAGAGGACGACGACGACGACGACGACGACGACGACGACGACGACGAGGACGAGGGAGGAGGGAGGACGGCGACGACGACGACGATGACGCAAGAGCGCGCGCGCACGCCGACGACGGACGACGACGACGACGACGAGGGAGGAGGAGGAAGAACGACCACGGCGACAACGACGACGGAAACGACCACTACGCCAAAGAGGACGACGACGACTCGACGAACACGAGGAGAGACAGAGGACGACGTAGGCGACGACGACGACGACGACGACGACGCGGGAGGAGGGAGGACGGCGACGACGACGACGACGACGACGACGACGACGACGACGACGACGATGACGACGACGACGACACAAGAGCGCGCGCGCACGCTTTTGTTGAAAATCCGTGTTGCGAAACCTTGTGTTTTTCTATGTTTTTGGGACACACGACTTTGAAATCCTTCCAAAACCGATGGGTTTTGAAGGATTTCGGCATACGCGCGCGACGACGAGCGCGTCTGCACTTCGTCCCACTTTTTGCAAAGGGTTCTCGCGACGGCACACGCGCAAGGGCGTTCGACAGATTTCGACGTGCGCGTGCGCGAAGTCCGTTTGGTAGCATTTTGTGAAAATCTTGAATAACCGGTGGTTTTCTTAAGATTTCGCAAGAGCTCGCGCGTAAGCTTTTTAGTAAATCACCGTTGCGAACCCCTGTGTTTTTGTATGTTCTTGGAAACTCGATTGCGCAATCCTTCCGACACCGAAGGTTTTTGAAGGATTTCGGCATGCGAGCGCGACGACGCGCGCGTGCGCACTTCGTCCCATTTTTTGCAAGGGGTTCGTGAAAAAGCCTTGTGTTAGAACAAAAGATGTCCCCGCGTATTGCTTTTTACAATGGACCCTGAGGGGAACCGATCCCGGCCCCCCCGTGATAATGCAAATTCATGTTTAGGATGGACATGTAGTCATATTCGTATTTGATGTACATACCCAAATGGGGTACGGATAAGTCCGGGGGGGGAGAGTCTATTCTCTTTTTAGAAAGGAGCGTTAATTTCTTTTCGCAATGAGTTGTCCACTCCACTGCTCGAGCAAACATCCCACACACCCACCCGCAACTTGGTTTGCAAAATCTGTTATGACCGTGACGGTGGGTATCAAATGGCACTTGGCAACGACAGCGACGCCGACGACGACAGCGACAACGACGGCGACGACGCCGCCGACAACGACTACGACGACACCGACGACGTCTTCAACGACTTCGACGACGCCGATAACGACGACGACGACGACACCCACGACGACGACGACGACGACGACGACGACGACGACGCCGACGACGACGACGCCGACGACGACGATGACAACGACGACGACGACGATGACGACGCCGACGACGACGACAACGACGACACCGACGACGACGACGACGACGACAACGACGCCGACGACGACGACGACGACGACGGCGGCGACGACGACGACGCCGACGTCGACGACGACGAAGACGACGACGACGCCGACGCCGACGACGACGACGACGAAGACGACAACGACGTCGCCGACGAAAACGACGACGAGGGAAGAGGGAGGACGACGACGGGGACAACGACGACAACGACGACAACGACGAGGGAGGAGGCAGGACGGCGACGACGCGAACGACGAAGAAGGAGGAAGGACGGCGACGCCGACGACGACAACGACGAGGGAGGAGGGAAGACGACGACGACGACGACAACGACGAGGGAGGAGGGAAGACGACGAAATAGGAGGGACGACGACGAGACGCCGACGACGGACGACGACGACGACGACGGAGGAGGAGGAAGGACGACCACGGCGACAACGACGACGGAAACGACCACGACGCCAAAGAGGACGACGACGACGTACGCGAGGAAAGACAGAGGATGACGTAGGCGACGACGACGACGACGCGGAAGGAGGGAGGACGGCGACGACGACGACGACGACGACGACGACGCAAGAGCGCGCGCGCACGCTTTTGTTGAAAATCCGTGTTGCGAAACCTTGTGTTTTTGTAGGTTTTTTGGACACACGATTTTGAAATGCTTCCGAAACCGATGGGTTTTGAAGGATTTCGACATACGCGCGCGACAACGCGCGCGTCTGCACTTCGTCCCATGTTTTGGTTCTCGCGACCGCACACGCGCAAGGGCGTTCGACAGACTTTGACATGCGCGCGCGAAGCCCGTTTGGTAGCATGTTGTGAAAATATTTAGAGAAAAAAAAAAAAAAAAAAAAAAAAAAAAAAAAAAAAAAAAAAAAAAAAAAAAAAAAAAAAAAAAAAAAAAAAAAAACCTATGGTTTTCTCAACATTTCACAAGAGTTCGCGCGTAAGTTTTTTTAGCAAATCACCGTTGCGAAACCCTGTGTTTTGCATGTGTTCTGGAAACTCGATTACACAATCCGTCCGACACCGAAGGGTCTTGGAGGATTTCGGCATGCGCGCGCGACGACGCGCGCGTGCGCATTTCGTCCCATGTGTTGCAAGGGATTCGTGGGAAGAAAAAAAAAGAGAGGCTATGATAGAGCAAAAAATGTCCCCGCGTATCGTTTTTCTTATACGGGAACCTCAGGGGAACCGATACAGGCCCCCCTGGGATAGTGCAAATTCATATTTAGGATGGACATGTGGTCATAATCATATATGATTTACTTACCCGAACGGGGGGCGGATAACGCCGGGGGGGGTAGAGTCTACTCTCGTTTTTGAAAGGAGACCTAACTACAAGAAAGAAATGACAACTCCGTAGTTCGTGCAAAACCCAAGTTCTTGCACACATCCCACCCACCCACCCGCAACTTGGGAAGCAAAACTATTATGACCGTGACTGCGCGTGCCAAATAAAATTTGCTGGCGAATACTCCTCGCCGACGGCGACGCCGACGCCAATGCCTGAGCGAGTGTCAACGTCGAAACGCCCGCAACGGTGCCGTGGGGACAACGACGACGACGACGACGACGCGCACGGCCACGCGCAAGCAGCCCCGCATGGTATCCTTTGACAGGGATGGCGGCCCCTGACTGGCGATCGACAGTTGATGAAGGAGTTCGACGCGCGCGACAAAGTTTCTCGCAAGAGGCGTCTGACATAAATGTTGAAAAACCAGTTGGTTTTATTAAAACTCGGACAGCGCGCGCTGGTAGAATTCTGAGATTGGTTTGCAGCTTGTCACGATGACCTCTCAAGGAATTCGCGTGTTTTTGTGCAGAGTAGTGCTTAAAGTGTTGAAAAATGTTTTCGTAAGGATTTCGACAAGCGCGCGGCGCAAAAATGAATGCGTCCCACATGGTATTATATGACAGGCATGCGTAAAAAAATGCTATGCTGGAACAAAACATGCCCCCGCATAATATGATTTGACAGGGATGGCGGGGGGAAGGGTACTGGCCTGGCTGGGATAGTACGAATTCATATCAAAGATGGACGACCGTGCAGAATAAATACGAAATCACAATACCCCCGGGGGGACCGTTAACTCCGGAGGGGGGAGAGTCTATTCTTCTTTTTCACTTGCCGAACTTGGAATTGTCAACTCCACTGCTCGCGCAATCATCCCATCCACCCACCCACCCGCAACTTGGTTTGCAAAATCCATGCGGAAGCGACTGCGATCAGTACAGGGTGTTGGTTGGTGCATTTTTGCGGCCGCGCTAGCCCGCGCATGCTTGCGCGCGCAGCAGTCAGCTAGTGTGGCGCGACCGATGCGAACGCGGTGGCGCTGACCGCTCGGCGCACCCCAACGGACACTTTAGTGCGAGTCGGCGAATTGTGCGGGCGCGGTACCATGGGAACGTCGACATCGGTAGACACGATGATGATAGTAGCGACACTGGCGAGGATGCTGACAGCGACGACGGGGCAGCCAGTGACGGCGCCGATGGTGATCACGCCAACGACGATGACGGTGTCTTCGCGTTGGTGATGAAGGTTTTGAAGGGAGTTCGAAACGCGCGCACGGCTGACGCGCTGGCCCGCATGGTATTATTTGACACGGACCGTGCCACACCAGCACGCGCGCAAGCTTTCTTGGAATTCCGTGCTGGGGAACCCTGTGTTTTTGTATGTTTTTGGGAAGCTCGATTTTGAAATCCGTACGAAACCAAAAGTTTTGAAGGATTTAGGCATGCGCACGCGACGACGCGCGCGTGCGCACTTCGTCTCATTTGTTGCAAGGGGTTATTGGAAATTGCTGGTTTTGAACATACGACTGCGCGCGCATAGGATTACTTGCAGAGGATGACGGGGGGGTCGATACCGGTTGGGCTGGGAAAGTGCGAGTGTATAGATGGACGATGGGGCAGAATCATATGTAAATTGCAATACGAAGAAGGGCACCGATAATCCCAGTGGGGGGTAGAGTCTGTTCTCTTTTAGAAAGGAGAACTAATTCTGACAAGGTGGAATCATTAACGCCACTGCCCGCGCAACCATCCCGCCCACCCACCCGCAACTTGGTTTGCAAAACACATGCGGCGCCAATTGCGATGAGTGCTTGGCACTGGTTGGTGCATCTCTGCGGCCGCGCCATCGCGCGCAGGCTCGTGCGCAGAGCGGCCAGCTTGTCTGGCGCGACCGACGCGGCCGCGGTGGGGACTTCCCAACGCGTCTCGCTAACCGCGCTGATGCGCGGGCACTTCATTGCGAGTCGGTGACCCGGGCGGGCGCGGTATCACAGCGACGCCGACAACGGCAGACACGATGATATTTGTAGCAATGTTTGTGGCGACAATGACGATGACGACGGCAAGGCCAATGACGGCACCGATGCGGATCACGCCGATGACGATGATGCTGTACACGCGTCAGTGATGAAGATTGTGAAACGGATTTCAACATGCGCGCGCGGCCCACAGGCGCGAGTGGCCCGCATGGTATAATTTGGCAGGGATCGTGCCCCCCCCCCAGCACGCGCGCAATGGCATTCGAATAATTCCGACATGCGCGCGGGAAACACACGTTTGACTCGAATGTGATGAAAAATGTATGCTTCCCCCCCCCCCAAAAAAAAAACAAAAAAAAAAAAAAAAAAAAAAAATGGTTCCCTTACACATTCGCAAGAGCGCGCGCAGACACTGTTTGAAACGTCATGTTGCAAAACCACGTCTGTATATTATTTGTTTTCGGGACACTCGATGTTGAAATAATGCTTGCGCAACCTAGGGTGCTTGAAGGATTTGGGCACGAGCACGCCACGGCGCGCGCGTGTACACGTCGTCAATGTCCCGATGGATTGATGCTTTCTGGTAAACGAGAATGCGCGCGTGTAGCTTTTCCCCCCCCCAACAAAAAAAACATGGGGGGCATCACCGTGTGGGCTGGAGTGGCATGATTTCAGATGTAGAAACCATGAGGCAGATTCATGCTTCAAATTGCACAGCCCCAACAAGGTGGACAGGTCAGTCGGCCCTCGGGTGGGTGGTGGAATCGATCATTTCTTTAAAAGGATAATCGATGTTGCGCAATATATATATATATATATATATATATGGTGCGCTATCTACGTGGTTGCGCAGTGCATTCTATGTTGTGAACGATCAAAAAGCGCGACGCAAGCGCTATTTTTGCCGTGTACTCTATGTGGTCCATTCCAGCGGCGGCGACGGGCGGCGGCGAGGCGGCGACGGGGCGGCGACGGCAAGAACATAGCCGCCAGACCGCCCACACGGCCTGGACGACGGGCAGCGACGAGGCGGCGACTGGGCGGCGACGGCCCAGACGACGGGCGGCGACGTGGCGGCGACAGGGCGGTGACGGCAGGAACATAGCCGCCAGACCGCCCACGCGGCCCAGTTCATTGGAACACAAATAAGAAACCCTAAGCGCGAGCACTCTTGGGGGAAATGCAAATCTGCATAAGTCTTCGTAGATCTATGCAGCCTTCTACGTATTTTCCCCAGAGTCGACAAACAAAAAAATCTGGGGTACATCAATTCTGCAGTCCATCTCCTTCTCGAACATCAGACCTGGCTCGAGGTTCGAGGTTTTCGGGCGCTTTCGTGGATTCCTGGCGGTTTCCTGGCCCCGGGGTGCGTTCAAGGAGCTGCGCCTCGCCGAGAGCGTTCCGAGGGTGCCTGGATCGCCCGGAGCGGCCGCCGGAGGCCCGAGCTGCGACCCGAGAACCAAACTCGGCGGCGCACCGAGGGGGGAAGGCAGAGGGGGCCCCTCAGAAGGCGGCGGGGCTTCCCAGAAGACCTCTGGCCTCCTGCGATGCCCCCTGTGTCGCCTGAGGGGGCTGAGAGAGCTTCTCGGGAGGACAGAGGCCTGCTGAGACTGCTGAGAGGGCCCACCCCCATCTGCCTTCCCCCCGGGCGCGCCGCCGAGAAAAGATCACGGCCGAGAGAGCAGAGAAAGGGATTTGGGAGAGCGAGGGGAGGCTTTGCGGTACAAAAAGAAGCTCCTCGCGTTCCCTCCGTGCGTCCTTGCGTCGCGACGGACGGAATTGGGCCGTTGACGGCTTCTGGAGGCCCTTCTTGCCAGGCCCCAGGGCCGCAGAAGAACGCAGGATGAAGAAAGACAGTCCGGTCAGCGCTGGGCTCCAAGGGAGTTGCCTGAGTGCCACCCGAGCCGCCCGAGCACTGACCTGGCCAGTCAGCCGTGGAACTGGCCCTTCAGGGCCACAAGGAATCAGGTCAGTACTCGGACCTCCCAGGCATCACCTGAAGGGACCAGGTCTACCCGAACGCTGACCAGACCCTTCTTTCCGAATTTGAAGGGGCCCTGGGACACACAAATAAATACACAATAAAAGGATTCCCCATACTTTCCCATATTTTCTGGGTTTCTGTCTTCCCACCCAATTCCAATATTTTCCCATATTTTCTAGGAAATCGACGATGAATTGTGTCTGTGTGTTTTTTCCCTCCTGACGAAATGCGTCTCGCGAGAAAGTTCTAACCAACAGGGGGGACGGGGCGCCCGAGACCGCCCCGTCCAGAGGCGGTCCGGCAGCCGTTTCGCTCGAGACTGCCTCGACATTGATTCAGAGATCGCGCCTCCTCCTCCTCCTCCTCCTCCTCCTCCTCCTCCTCCTCCTCCTCCTCCTCCTCCTCCTCCTCCTCCTCCTCCTCCTCCTCTCGCCTGAATGCTGGCAACAGGGTCCGGACGGCCACGACCCCTTGCAGAAAGACACTACGGCGCACACGGTCGTGCTCTCACCCTGTCCCGGGTGCATCCCTTCTCTTCTCACGCAACAGCGAATACCCTGCCGCATTTCGCGCGCTTCCTAGGCATACCTAGAAATCCTGGGAAGGCTCGTTTTCACTAGCCGGCCTCCTACTCCGCGACTCGACTCCTAACGCTTGCTGCTATTAGAGCGCCTTGCTGGGGTAATTTGATTCCGAACCAAGAGAGTGGTCTATAGTGGAGGCCTTTTCGATGGAATCCGAGTGGATGGGATCGGAGGATTGCCCCGAATTGCCGATGTATCGCCGATGCATCGGCGACGTCAGCGATGATGCATCGGTGACGTCGGCGTGGAGAAATCTGTCTCCACGTCAAGCCGCATCGCCGATAGATCGGTGACGCGGCGCGATCCTCCGACCCCATCACCTCGGACTCCATCTGGGAAGCCTCTGCTATAGACTACTTCCCTGGTTCGGGATCAAATGCCCCAGCAAGGCGTCCTAACAGCAGCAAAAATGAAGAGGCGTGTCGAGAAGTAGGAGGCTGGCTTATGAAAACGTGAACCCCGAACCCATGTACTCGGACTCCATATGCGAGGGCTAGATGCAAGCCTCTGGGGGGCCCACCCGGTGCAAAAAACACGGCGCCGGAGGTCGTCCGAAGCCTGGCTCACACGCGGTCGCCGCTGGCCGCCAGCGCGCCGTCGCGGCGTCGCCGGCCGCCGCCGCCCCGAGGCGCCGCCGTCGCCGCCGCCGCTGGCCGCCGCCGGCCGTCGCCCTGGACTTCATCAGCCCTCCAAGGTCTCGAGAAACTCAAAGCCGACGTTTTTCTCTATGTTTTGCATTTGGGGGCCGTCGCCGGGCCCTGGGACCGTCAAGAAACGGCTCGGGGTGAAGAGCTGGCCCTGGGGAAAGGGTGGGGACTTCTGAAGCCCCGCAATGATAAAATCACGACATCGGATGTTTGGGTCCGAGGAGGCCTGCTCGATTTGGAAGTGGTAAATTCACACTATTACTTTGAAGGAGCTATTTGCTAAAGGAAACAGGGTCTTAGTGAAGCGATGTTGCTCTGTTGCGCGACAACCGCGGCGGAACGTCCGAATTGCCGAGCCGCGTCCTGCGCTCGCGCCCTGAATCTCCTGTCAAAGAGCATTTACAGCTCGCTGAAAACATGCGCCCCCCGACCAGGCCCTGGCCCCGCGTCGCCACCGCATCCCCAAGGCTCTATTAAGGCAGACCGCGGACTCTACGAAAGCTAAGAGACGGCTTCACGAAAGCGAGAGAAAACAGCTTTCTTAAAACGACAAAAAAAAGAACGGCTTTACTAAAGCGAAGAAACGGTTATAGTAAAGGCGCGCCGTTCGATACATTCCAAACAAAAAAGGAAACGACGCTTTACGATAGCGGAAAAAATAGCTTCGGCTATACGCAAGAGTGACCCTGGGAAAGAGTGACCTTTGGTGCGCGGTTTTTGGGGGGCCGCGAGGGGACTTAACCTGGCCGCGCAACCAGCTGCTACGCCCTTGTTTTCAAACATCTGGGGACCCATCTGCGCCCGCACCAAAGGTCACTCCGGCGAAAGTTCACTTTTACGCCTAATCGATAGCTTTAGTAGAGCGGAGGAAAAGCTGGGGTAATATTGCGCGCAGAAATTTCGCTCCGCCCATAAAACCTGGCCCGGAACTCCAGGAGCGAGGACGGGGCGCAAGTTCGCCCGTCGGCCGGGACCCCGTCGCCGCCGTCGCCGCGATGTTCGTGGTCGCCGCCGTCGCCGTTGCCGCCGTCGTCGTCACCGTCGGCGCAAGCGCCGCCGTTGTCGTCGCCGTCGCCGTCGTCGTCGCCGCGACGCCCGCGCATTCACGTTATTACCAGCGGCGGGTCGCGCGCGACCGCGCGCGCCACTGCGCTGGCTCGTCCGACGAGGGCCCAGGCCTCCAGCAAACAACGAGGCTCCCGTTCGATACTTGTCTTGTTTTTACTGAAGACTCCCCCAGAAGCCTTTGGGTTTTTCGATTCCGTGTTGAACCTCCAGTAAATACCAAATTACTACTGAAGAACACCCTGCGTACATCCGCACTGGCGCTTACGCCTCGGCGACGGCTGCATTTCCTTTGAAAAATATGGTCACGCTCAGGCGCTTCGGGGGTGCGCCGGAACTGGCCCCCCAACAACAGCACCAACGCTCCCGCTCGATACTTCCTCCTCTTCTACTCGGGACCAGGGCTCTTCTTCGCCGCCGAAAGCTGGCTTTCCAACAAAAACTCCAGCTCGATATATCCTAGTTCTGTTGCCAAGGACCGGCGCTCCCGCCTCGGCGCCGCAGACAAACCCCCTGCAAACAACGACGCTCCCGCTCAATATTTCCTCCGTTTTTACTCAAGACTCCCAGAGGCCCTGGGCCTACCCTAGTCATTAGTGCCGAGCCTCAAGAATGCAGCATGCACTGTCGGAGGTCTGCACCAGTACCTCCCTGGCGCGCTCCGCGTGCCAGGGGCCTCCCAAACGCCCGCGGCGGCGACCCCGTCCTCGTCGTCGTCGTCGTCGTCGTCGTCGTCGTCGTCGTCGTCGTCGTCGTCCTCGTCTTCGTCGTCGTCCTCCTCCTCATCCTCCTCCTCCTCCTCCTCCTCCTCCTCCTCCTCCTCCCCCCTCGTCTTCCCTCCTCCTTCCTCCTCCTCCTCCCCCTCCTCCTCCTCCTCCTCCTCCTCCTTCTCCTCCCCCTCCTCCTCCTCATCTTCCTCCCCATGTTCTTACTATCATTAGTCTTACTAGTATTACTCTTATTCTTCTTACTAAAATTATGATTCGTATTATACGTCTGCGTAATAGCATTACATGTAAAGAACACCATCATTAATACGATTAAGTACCATGATTAGTATTAGTATGTTATTGTTCGTGTTCGTATGGCGCTTCGTCTTCTTATGTTCCTATGTTGTCATAGTATGATGTCGTACTAGTGGTAGTATAAGTAGTATGAATAGTATTGTTACTATTCGTATTACTATTAGTGTTATTGTTATTGTTGTTTTCGATGTTCCCCCTCCTCCTCCTCCTCCTCCTCCTCCTCCTCCCTCCTCCTCCTCCTCCTCCTCCCCTCCCTCCTCCCTCCTCCTCCTCCTCTTCCCTCCTTTTTCCTCTTCCTCCTCCTCCTCCTCCTCCTACTCCTCCTCCTCCTCCTCCCTCCTCCTCCTCCTCCTGCTCCTCCTCCTCCTCCCTCCTGCTCTTCTCTCCTGCTCCTCCTCCTCCTCCTCCTCCTCCTCCTCCTCCTCCTCCTCCTCCTCCTCCTCCACCTCCTTCTCCTCCTCCTGCTCCTCCTTCTGCTCCCTCCCCTCCTCCTTCCCTAAGGCTCAGAAGCTCCTCCGATCCAAGACTTTTCAAAAATCCTTTTGATAAAACTCCTGGAGGCCTCGCGTGGCAACTCTAAGCCCAGTTTGCGTCGCATTCACGTCGGGCTCACGTCGACCTCTACGTCGGAACACCACCACGCGAACCCTCGTCCCGTGTCTGACGGGGCGGACGGGAGAACTAAATCATGCAACTGTTGCGCGCCGGGCCCAGCCTCCAGGATTTTCCTCACATCGCCTGCCCAATTTCTCGAGCAGTGCCTGGCCGGAGCCCGTCCGCGCCGTCGCCCTTCGCCGCCGCCTCCGCCGCCGCCGCTGGCCGCTGGGAGAACCTCGGCGCGCGGAGCGCGGCGCCCGCCGCGGCCCGCGCCGGCGACGTCGCCGCCGCCGCCGGCCGCTGGGCACGGCGGGTGGGGATCCGGCGTGGGACGCAGTGAGCAGGAGGGGCGGGGCGGGCGCGAGCGGGGAGCGTGGGCGGAAGAGGCCTCTGTTCGCCCCCGACTAGGAGGGAGAGAGAGGGGCGCACCTGCGCCCCCAATCCCCACGACTGTTCCGCCGCGGCCAGCCGTTCCAACACGGCGAGAGGAAAAGCGAAAAACGCCAAGAGTGGTTACCAGTGTGCCGATGGGGGGTCACACCGACGAGCGGGTGACGGATGCGAGTATGAAGTGCCGGTGGCCGTGCACGCGGAACGATGGCATGCGGAGGCGGGCTTGGAGCCGAGACGCCCGACGTCGTGGCTTCTTCACAGCCGTGGACCCCCAGAGGTCTGGACCCCCTCCCCAGGACCGGCTTCTCGCCCCGAGCTGCTTCCCTGACGGTCCCATGGGGCCTGGCGAGGGGCCCCCGGAGGCCGACCACGGCCAACCGCATCCCATCGTAACTTTGCTCACGGCGCGAGGACGTTCCAGGGGATCGACGACACGCCAGAAGTGACCCCGGGCAAGGACCGACCTCTGGTGTGCGCGGCTTCCGGGGGGGGGGGGGCGCGGGGAGGCCGGACCCGAGCGCGCGCAAGCCGCTGCCACCGCATCGCAGGGCCCCGCGCGCCCGCACCCAAAGTCACTCCGGCGAAAGGCCACCATCATGCGCAAGCCGAGGGATGCGAGGCGGTGGATATGGATCTATTTCGGCCCCCCGGGGGCCCGAAGCTGTCCATATCCACCGCCTGCCGAGGCTCCGAAAACTGACGCTCCAGGCGGTGGTCATGTATGAATTCCCGCCTCGGAGAGGGAGAGCCTCGTCGCCGCCGCCGGCCGCTGCAGAGCTCGGCGGGCCTCGCGCGCCGCGCGGCGCACGTCGCCGTCCTCGTCCGCCAGGCCGTCGGCGATGGCCTCGGCGTGGGGCGCGGCCGCCTCCCCGAGGCGGGCCAGCGCCTCGGCCGGCGGGGGCGGGCCTGCTGCAGGGCGGCTGGCGCCGCTGGGCACCAACGACGGCGAAGAGGATACGGATACGGATACGAACCCAAACCCCCTGGGGCAATGAAGAAATCATGACGGGAGGTTTTCCCGTACTTTCGGCCTCTGGGAGCCCTTACCGGGCCTCGGGACCGTCAAAAAACGACTCAGGAGAAACCGGTCTAGGGGAATGGGTCGAGACCCTTGAGGGTCGACGTCATGAAAAAAACATGACGTCGGAGGTCTGGGGATACGGATACCTCTGCGCGGTGCGGCCCCGGCAGAGCAGGGAAAGATCGCGCCGCGGCGCGGCAGAGAGCGCCCTCCTTCTTGATCCGTCCACCCCGAGATCCGGGCGCCGCAATGTGTTCTCCCTCGCACCGGGCGCTCCCGCCCCACTGCGGGGCCCGGGGGCCGTCGCGGATCGATCGGGCGCGCAGGGTGCCGCAGAAAGGCAGGGTCGAAGGATTGCAAAAAAAAACCCTTTTTTTTGTTGCAATCCTTCGAGAAAGGCGGGGTCGAAGGTTTTTTTGCAATCCTTCGTTCCTGGGCTCTGGTCGTGACTGTGACGAGGTCTCAACTTCTCCGCGACGTCGGATCTCGCCGCCGCCCTCGCCGCCTCTGCCGCCCTCGCCGCCACCCCTGCCGCCCCTGCCGCCGCTGCCGGCGGCTGGCTCCGCTGAGCACCAGCGGCGGCGGAGAAGACACGCCCCCAGGGCTCCGGCGTCGTGCCCTCGGTTCAGTCCTGGCGGTGTTCCCTGGATCGGCCTCCCGGGGTCGTTTCGGGCCCCGGGACTTTGAAAGACCTGACCCTGAGCAGAAAACAACCTCCGTGAGAAAGGCAGACACCGTACGCGTTGGAAAATTACTCTGTCCAAGGGGCCAACCATACGCAGCTGCGAATACCGCGAGACAGATGATCAGAAGGGGGGCGAGCAAGAGGACCGGGATGCGGATGAGAAGAACGAGTTGAATAATGGCAAGGGGATCAGAAAGGAACAGCGAGGTACAGAAACAAGGGAGCTCCTTCTTGGGCCACGAGACACGTGAGAGGTGTGCCGAAACGGGCGCGCGGCAGCATGCGAGCACCGCCACTGGGGCCTTCGACGGAGCTTCCTCTCGAGCCACGAGACATGTGAGGCGTGTGCCGAAGTTGGCGCGGCAGCATGCGAACCCTGCCACTGGGGCCTTTGGAGCTCCCAAGTGGGGCCGCGAAAGGTGAGGGGCATGCCGAAACGAGCGGAGGAACAGTATGCTGGCCATGCCGCTGGGGCCTTCGGTGGAGCTCCCGGCTGCGGTTTAGTGACGGCGCTGTGCAGAAGATCGCCCAAATCTTTCCGTCGCAATGTGTTCACGACGCGAGGGGGTCTGGATTCTGTGTATGGGGTTGAAGTACAAGAGTACAGAACCCCTGATCCGTTGGTAGAGAGATGGAGGGATAGATGGATATCTTTCCCTCCCAAGCGATCAAGGTACGATCGCTCCAACTCAGTACCTGAGCCCAAACGGCCAGGTGCGGGAGAGGTAAGGATAAGGAGTATAGATGAGGGTATTACACGGGTTCCATACACAGATTCAGGGGTCACAGGTCGACGCCCAGGCCTCTCCTGGGGTGCGCTCCGACCAGGATTTCGACGGGAGTCCGGCCGTGGCCACGGGGGCGCCACGGGAGGCCCAAAACCGCCCGAGAGCCTCGATCTTCGAACCTCGATCCTCGACCTTCCAGCCTGGATCCTCGAGCCTTCCAGCCTCGATCCTCGATCCTCGATCCTCGACCTTCCAGCCTCGATCCTCGGTCCTCGACCTTCCAGCCTGGCTCCTGGATCCTCGAGGACCCCCAGGCCGTCCGGAGGGAGGGCCTCGCAGGCCATCTGGCGGACCTGCCAGCGCCCGTCGCGCAGCAGCGCCGCCAGCGCCTCCGGCGGGCGCTCTCGGAAGCAGAAGCATGGATTGGCCACGTGGGAACCCTGCCCCTGGAGGTCAGAGATCTGAAAAAAACCGGCTGGCGGGGCAGACCTCGAACGATGTCTGCAGCCAAGTGGGCTCCCGCGGGGGTGACTCATACCCATGTCCACCCCACCCTCGCCCTGGCGTCCCTTCCCCTGCCGCTCCAAGGGCCGGCTCTCCATCCTGAGTCGCCATGTACGGTCCCGGAGCCCGCACACGCGCGCGCACACATGCCCAATGTCAAACCCTTTCGAAAGAATGTTGAGCAAACGCTGCGGTCGGCAATGTTCGCTTGGCGTGTCGCGGCGACGGCCCCGGCGACGCGCTGTGCCCTGCGAGTGGATCGAGTGTCGCTCTGCTTCGCGGGGCGGGAGGCTAGGAAAGGCTGGTGACGTTGACGCTTGGGGGGCCCGGAGGTGGATAGCGCGTCGCACCGATGCGCGGTGGGCCAGGACTGGCGGAGCACAAAAAAAACAGCTATGGATTGCACCCGCAGCGTCGACTGGACCCGCAGAGTGGTCGCAGGAGCGCAGAGGGTGAGCGGCTCCGCGCACCACGCGGTGGGAAGGGGGGGGGGGGGCTGCCGCTGGGGGGGGGAGGGGGGGACGAACGAACAACACGCGCCCATACCCATAGGTGGGACGGGGGGGGCTATGGGTGCGCGTTGTCGGACGGGGGCCCCCGCTCGAAAGGAAACGCACCCCAGGATCCGACAACCCGCACCCATACCCATAGCCAGTCCTCTTCCCAACGTTCCCCCTATGGGTATGGGTGTGTGTCGTTCGTTCGTCAGGGGCGGCGCCCTGCAGGGCTCCGATCTCACGGCGAGGCCCCGAGCGCGACGAGCGAACAGCACACTCTTGGGCGGCAGCGGCCTCGCGCGCGGCAGCAAAGGCGGAGTATGCCAGAGCGGCTGAGTGGGAGCGCGCGACTGGGCCCTCAAGCGAGACCGCTTCGGATGTGAACGACACGCCCACACCCATAGGGGGGACGCAGGGGGCTGTGGGCGCGGCGCGTGTGGCCGGATGGGGAGTCCCCGCTCGAACGGGAGCCTCCCCTGGGGCCCAACAAGCCGCACCCATATCCATAACCAGACCTCCTCTCTCTCTCCGACCCCCCCTGTGGGTATGGGGGGGTAGTGTTCGCTCGTCCGAAGGATCGCGGCCCTCCCACAGCGCAAACCGCACGGTGCCAGCCGACTCCGTGCCGCTGGCGGCACCGAACCTCGGATGCGAGGCGGGGGGTCAGCCATATCCACCGCCTGGGGAACCGATGTCCTGGGACACCAAGGGGCGGTGGGTATGGATGCCTGTGGGCCCACGAATGCCTGTACCCTCCGTCTGCCGAGGCCCAGGAGGATCGGCTTCCCAGGCGGTGGGCACGGGCACGTCCCCGCGTCCGACTACAGATCCGCGCTTGGGCCGCCGCCGTGCCAGCGCAGCGCGGACCTGTCGCACCGCGCCAAGGGACCCGCTTGGCATGAAGCAAGCGGGTCCTGAGGGACACGGGTCGTGGACGCCACGGGACATTCCCCTGGGACCCGCTCTGCATCCTGGGTGGCTTCTGACAATCCTGGGGCCCAGGGGGGGGGCAGAGAGGCCGAAAACGGAGAACAAAAACTCAGGACCCGTTCAATGGGGTAGCGGAAAATTCCGATACCGCTGTTCCCCGGAGCTCTTCTGAGGTGCATTATGACCCGAACTTCGAGGATAATCCAGCCGTGGTAACGAGAGCTCTCCAAGACGAACGGCGCTTTCCGAGTAGGGGATCGACTACAGAATTGATGTACCCCAGATTTGCTTGGTGAGCTTTTTTTATTCGGCGTTTCGATATTGGGCGGAAAGGGGGTGGAGGGGGGGTCTGGTCTGGCTCTGGATCTCTGCTTAGTGCGACTGTTTGCAAACATTGCGTCCTGTGGGGGAGACTCCACCTGCTCGAAACAGGCGCCAAAAACAGCCAAGATCTACTCCAGGTGGGGGGGGAAGAAGGGAGGGGGGGTACGAGGGCCCGCGCCGATCGGCAAAACAAGTAATCAAAAACGATCGCTTGTTCGTCGACTCTACCCAAAAAATACATCGAACACTCGTGGATCTGAGAAACAGTCTACGCATGCTTTGAAAATCCCACGGGAAAGAACGCTGGGGTTCAATCAATTCTGCAGTCGACCGTGCTATCCGTACCCTCTTTCGGGGGTGGACAGACCCCCCTTTAGCAAAACGTGGTTTAGTGAAAACGACCTGAGGCCCGAACCTGGCGGGCGCAAGCCTGGAAAATAACGGCCACGGCGCACTCTCGAGAACCGAAAACGGACAATTCACTAATCGACGTGTCACTGTTGGGGGTTCTGTCCACCCCCGATTCTTTCTCCTATGTGCCATGGGCCCCGCGGAGCCGGCGCGGCCCCAGAAGAGAAGCGAGCCGCCCCCGCGGGGCCGCGCCGGACGGCCTCCGAATGCGGCCCCGCCGCCTCGCCCAGCCTGCCCAGCGCCTCGCGGCCGCCGCCGCCGCAGCGGCCATCGTTGCTGCCGCCGTCGTCGCCGTCGTCGCCGTCGTCGCCGCATCGGCCGCCGTCGCCGCCGCCGCCGCCGTCGCCGTCGCCGTTGTCGCCGCCGCCGTCGTCGCCATCGCCGCCGCCGCCGCCGTCCCCGGACCTCCTGCGTCGCAGCAGAGGGTCGGGGTGGAGGCGCGTCTTCGCCCGCTCGTGGCCTCCTGGGGCCGCCCTGGAGCCGTCAGGGCACGGCTCGCTGGCCATCGCTCGGACGTCCATTCCCTGTGTTTTTGTTCGATTTCGTGCGTGGTTTTTTTCTCAAAATGATCAAGATGCTCCTCGATGGTCCTCGCCGAAGGAAAAATGCACACGTCCGAGCGACGCCAAGGTCGGGACGAAGAAGCGGTCCCCGGGAGGGGGCCCAGAGGTGGCGGGGCCACGCGGGCCGCGCGGGCGCAGAAAATCACGGCGCCGGAGGCTCGAAGGCCGAGGGCAGGACCTCCCAGGACTGCCAGGGACAGTCGCGCTACCGAGGCCAGAATCCCTTGCAGGTTACTCCAGGTTCGCGATCCCGAAGCCAGAATCCACAGCAAGTTGCGCCAGCTTCGCCCTTTCGAAACCAGATCCCTTCTGTAAATTACACCAGATTCGCGATCCCAAGGCCTGAATCCCTTGCAAATTGCTTTAGATTCGCGCTCCCGAACACCGAACCCCTTATAAGTTAAGCCAGATTCGCGCCTCCGAAAACCAGAATCCCTCACACATTACGCGTGATTCGCGCTCCCGAAAACCAGAATCCATCATAAATGATTCGAGATTCGCGCGACCAGAGCCAGACTCCCTCGCACATTACGCCAGATTCGTGCTCCAAAAACCAGAATCCCTCGCAAATAACACCAGATTCTGGCTCCCGAGGCAAGATTCTCTTGCAAATAAAACCAAGTTCGTTCTCTGAGAAGGAAACAGAGCGTTTAATCACAACTCCAACATGTCAAGGTGCTTGCTGAATGATAATCGTTCTCGCATGATCTTCCCAGAAATTGAAGACAGCGCCGATACGTCCCAGCATAGTTCTGACACCTCACATTGGGATAGAGAGGGCGCTGGCGGCAGAAGGCGACGCCCTTACGGATATCCAGCAGGAAAGAGGCATTAGCAAAAGTAAAGCCATCCAGAACAGAGTGGCAGAGGACACGGTGCAAGACGATATGGCACGTACAAATACACATACGGGCATACAAGTATGAATCCGCCGACTTCCAATTCTAAGGTATGCGAAGGCATGTAACATTATTGATTGTCCCCCTCATCCTGCTACCCTGGACCAAGTCCTGCCCCACCCTCCACCCCACCAAGTCCCGTCCAAGGGAACTCCGAGTCCCAGATCGGATTCATATCAGGTCGCGTTTTTCAATGAAATGTCCCTTTCACTGATGTAGGAAGAGGAAGAGGAGGAGGAGGAGGAGGAGGAGGAGGAGGAGAAGGAGGAGGAGGAGGAGGAGGAGGAGGAGGAGAGGAGAGAAGGAGGATGAGGAGGAACTCCTTGCGCAGGCTTATTGTACTATCTAAGCGATTCGGATGAGTTTGCTGGCTAACTAAGCGAGCTCCTTGATCTCCTTGGGGACAGGGCACAGGCGATACTTGTTGTCCGAGCCGAACGTGTACTTGCACGCGGCCTTGGCGGCGACGCGGCCGAAGACGACGCAGTCCAGCAGGGAGTTCCCGCCCAGGCGGTTGTTGCCATGGATGCCGCCCGCCACCTCACCCGCAGCGTACAGGCCCGGGATGGCCTTGCCGGTCTTCGAATCCAGCACCGCGGAGTCCACGTCCACCTCCAGGCCGCCCATGCAGTAGTGGATGACGGGGGTGATGATGGCGACGTAGAACGGCTGGGTGGCCACGGCGGAGCCCGGGATGATGTTGTGATCCGCCCCCGTGCCCGCGGCACGGCTGAGGCGTATGAGAACGCCTGCTGGTTGCCCCCCGGCATCCGACGTCGTGCTCTCTTCTCAACTAGAGGCCTCCTAGGTGCCAGATGGGGTACGAAAAGATGGGGTCGGAGAATCGCGCGGCATCGCCGGTGCATCGCCCACGCATCGATGATGCATCGACGATACATCGGCGACGTCGGCGTGGAAAAAATCGGCCTCCACATCGAGCCGCATCGGCGATGCATCGGCGAATCCTCCGACCCCTCTGCTCGGACCACACTTGGGAGGCCTGGAGCAGCGTGGCTCCTCAGAGGCCTGGGCCCCTGCCGGGGACCAGCTCTTCACCCTGAGCCTTTCTGCTGGCAGCGCCAGGGCCCGGCAAGGGCCCGCAGAGGCCCAAACTTGCCCGAAACCTCCCGTCGGGAGTTTGTTCGTGACGCGAGGACGTCAGGGTCTGGTACAGTCGGACCTAGACCAGAAGAGCATCCCTCAAGAGCATGAGACCTCCACTGGCCAAAACACACAGAACATCCAAGGGTACCCTCCCCAGGATGCACAAGAACATCCAACAAACACGAAGAACAATAGAGTACCCTCCCCGAGCCGACCTCGATCTTATGTCTCGGTCCGACTACAGGCTTCCCTTGGTTTTCAAGGCGGCCGTCCTCAAAAAAATCGTCCCAACGGGGTGTGCTCCCTTCGGCCTCTTCCACGGCTGTACGAGACGACCAGAGACCGCCCCAAAAGAGGCCTGCAGGACTCCCAGAAGACCGTCCACGGACGGCCCAACGAAATGCCAAAGGCTAACAAGATCTCTCCAAGATGCCCCAAGAGGCCCCAAGAAGCATCCAAGAGATGCCCGAAGGCACCCCAGACGCGAAAAGCATATACAAAAACGGAGTGGAAGACAGCACTTCTAGCTCCCGAGGCTGTTCGGCTTCAGATCGCCTCGGCAGAGCTTCAGATATCTTCAAGAAGCCCCCAAGATGGCCCAAAACTGCCCCAAGAGAGCCCCCAGACGGCCCCAAGACAGACCGAGAACCGTCCATGAGGGCTCAAAGACGGCCCCAGCATGGTTCAACCGAGCCTTTGCGAGAGAGAGAGAGAGAGAGAGAGACTCGGCGGAATCGTGTCGCCAAAGACGGCCCGAGGCCACCGACGGGCTCCAGACGGCCCCTCACCAGGCCCCCAAGAGGCTCCCAGGAGGGCCCCAGGAAGCCCAGAGAAGACACCTCGAAGAGGCCCCCAGGAAGCCCGGAGGGGGGAAGGACAAAGAGGAACGATGATGAAGGAGGAGGGGGGGGAGAGAGGAGAGCGAGATTGCGGACAGGAAGGGAGCGTTCAAGACCCGCGCCAGCTCAAGCAGAGCACTGAGCTGGAGGTGGTCTGGGAAAGAGTGGAGCTTCCAAGATCCGCGCTAAGTCGGACAGAACACTGAACTGGAGCGGGCCGTGAAATCAGCCTCTCTTGCCTCCGCGTGGATCTCCGAAAGTTTATACATATCTATATATATATATACATTATATACATATGGTTTTCTCTTCCTCGAGTTTCTGCGCAGGCTTGTCGCGGGGCTTGCCGCAGGCGGCCGGATAGAACTTCTTGCCGGAGCCTGTCTTGCCGCTGGGCTCGTCCCAAGACTTGCCGGACGGGTACGCGGGCCAAGAGCCGCCGTCGGGGTCCTTCTCGGTCTTCTTCGCCGCCTGGTAGTGCGCCTCGGTGGTCTCCTCGAGCACGGAAAGCGAGATGCCCATGTCCTTGGCGAGGGCGGCGCCGTTCTCGTAGAACTTCATGACGCCGCGGCCGGTGTAGTGCTTGCAGTGCCTGAGGGGGAGCGGTACGGTCAGGAAGTTTTACTTGGCGTGTCGCGGCGGCGGCCCCGGCGACACGCTATGCCTTGCAAGCGGATAGCGTCTCGCATCGCTCTGCGGGGCGGGAGGCTGGGCGGAGCTCGGGACGTTGGTGCTGGGGCGTGGATGGCGTGTCGCGCCGAGGCGTGGTGGGTCAGAACCAGCGGCGCGACACGCTAAGCCAAAGTTCCCAACCGTAGGGAGGGCGCCTGGCAAAGAAGGACAGGGCGCGGGCGCGCGCGGGCGCGCACAGGCGCGCGCGGGCGGGGTGAGACATGGACCGAAACGGGCGGCACATCGCCGACAGGTCGGGGGTAGGCCCTCGACTGCGAAGCCGCAGGACTCCTGGGCGAGCCGGGCTGAGCCAGGGCACCCGGGCCCCGATCGGCGAGGGAAGGGGTCGACTGGGGGGCGTCGCTTTCCCCTGGGACGCACAAGGACATACTAATGAGAGGTGCCTCCGTTGGAGGCACACGTCCGACCCGAACGTCGAACACAAAATCCATCTTGTAGCAGATCGTTCCCCGAGCGGCATCGCCAGGAAGCGCCTGCCACTGAGTCTACCCTAAAAGAGTTCTCAGCGCCCCGTCGCCCTTGCGAGGCCGACGGGCCGACGCACACGTAATATCAGCATGTCTGGGTGGTGCCGCCCCACCCCCTGGGCCAGTCCCCCCTCTGTCGTTGCCCCCGAGCGCCAGCTGATCTCATCGGACGCCGCCTTGTTCAGGCAGAGGCGGAAGGGCGGCTTGTTCTTCCACATCTCGCCGGTGACGTAGTCCCGGCGGCCCAGCTCGTTCGCGAAGCGCTTGCCGTTGGCGTCGAACACAAGCCCGCCCACGCCGCGCAAAGCCTCTGCGGCCAGGAACTTGATCTTGGCGTCGGGGTCGTCCGGCTTCACAAGCCCAGTTGGGTGCACCTAGGCGACGACAAGAAACGGGCCTCACGCGAGATGGCACAGCGACCTTACGAGGTGGCTTACGCGGGCCGCCAGCGCGGCACGCCATGTTGAAAACAAGGGCGCTTGCGCGCGACCTCACGCGGGGAGCTCACGCGCGAATGCCGGCGCTGTCGACCTTTTCTCTTACGTCGCCCACCTGGACCCACTCCAGGTCGATCGTGCGTCCGCCGATCGCCTCGCCCATCTTGATGCCGTCGCCGGTGCAGTGCTCGCCGTTGGTGGTGGGCAGATGCAGGAGGTCGGGGCGGTACTGCGCGAGCAGCGAGTTCGTGGTGAAGTCGGCGCCGAAGCCGCCGCTGGCCAGGATGACAGGGCCGAACTCCTTGAAGTCCTCGCCGTTCTTGGAGTAGATCAGGCCCACCACAGAAGTCTTTCCCCCAGACGTGTTGGTCAGCAGCTTGTGAGCGCAGGCCTTGGTGATGATGCGGGCGCGGTCCGTCTTCTCGGCCACCTTCTCGAGCATCTGAATCAGGGCGTAGGTGATGGTCATGCCAGGGAAGCGCTCCGCGCCGCGGTGAGTGCGTGGCGCGGAGTGGCCGCCGAGGCGCGCCACGAGGGACAGGTCCAGGTCGAACTTGTCGACGAGCCAGTCCACGTCCGCGCCACTGTTGTGGCAGAGAATCTTGGCGAGCTCTGGGCGCTTGGCCCCGCCCTTGAGAGTGTCGTTGGTGAAGAGATCGCGGGAATCTTGGATGCCCTTCGCCTTCTGCGTCTTCGTCTCCGCGCCATTGATGCCGCTGGTCGCCTTCGTCGAGTTGCCGCCGCAGAAGGAAGACTTGTCCACCAAGACGACCTTCCCCCCGGTCTCCAGAACGGTGTTGGCGGCAGACACGCCCGCCAAACCGCCGCCGACGACAATGGCCTGGTTCGCGGGGAATACCATCGCCATGGCTCCGTGAAAGATCGCGGAACTTATGCCACACACACAAAAACTTTATCAAGTACGGCCTGAGAGACCAAAGCCGAACCTGATTCGCCGTGGCTTGAACAAAAATCGTGCGGACCTGCGGCGCTACGAAGGGGAGCCGAATAGAGGACAGGGAGGAGGAATCCTGCGCCGCCCTTTCCTCTTCTTTCCCATCCTCCTCCTCCTCCTCCTCCTCCTCCTCCTCTTCCTCCTCCTCCTCCTCCTCTTCCTCCTCCTCCTCCTCCTCTTCCTCCTCCTCCTCCTCCTTCTCCTCCTTCCCCTTCTTCTCCTCCTCCTCCTCCTACTCCTACTCCTCCTACTCCTCATCCTCCTCCCGTCTCCCCATCCAGATATCTACGGAGACCTCCACAAACCCACCGACCTCTGTTCCTGGGGCCCCCCACTCTACAATTTCTTGTCCAGAACCCACCCTGACCCCCACACTGCCTCCACTACACGTTCGACATCCCCACACCGCCAGACCACTCCTCGGGACCTCTGCTCTTGTGGCCCTCCACTCGACAATTCTTTGCCCAGAAGCCACCCTGACCCCCACCCTACCTCCACCACGTTTGACATCCCCACCCCGCCAGACCACTCCTCGGGACCTCTGTTCTTGGGGCCCCCCGCTCGACAAGTCCTTGCCCAGAACCCACCCTGACCGCACACTGCCTCAATTACGTTCGACATCCCCACACCGCCAGACCACTCCTCGGGACCTCTGTTATTGTGGCCCTCCACTCGACAATTCGTTGCCCAGAAGCCACCCTGACCCCCACCCTACCTCCACCACGCTTGACATTCCCACCCCGTCAGACCTCTCCTCGGGACCTCTGTTCTTGGGGCCCCCCACTCGACAAGTCCTTGCCCAGAACCCACCCTGACCCCACACTGCCTCAATTACGTTCGACATCCCCACACCGCCAGACCACTCCTCGGGACCTCTGTTCTTGTGGCCCTCCACTCGACAATTCTTTGCCCAGAAGCCACCCTGACCCCCACCCTACCTCCACCACGTTTGACATCCACCCCGTCGGGACCTCTGTTCTTGGGGCCCTCCACTCGACAAGTCCTTGCCCAGAACCCACCCTGACCCCACACTGCCTCAATCACGTTCGACATCCCCACACCGCCAGACCACTCCTCGGGACCTCTGTTCTTGTGGCCCTCCACTCGACAATTCTTTGCCCAGAAGCCACCCTGACCCCCACCCTACCTCCACCACGTTTGACATCCCCACCCCGACAGACCACTCCTCGGGACCTCTGTTCTTGGGGCCCTCCACTCGACAAGTCCTTGCCCAGAACCCACCCTGACCCCACACTGCCTCAATTACGTTCGACATCCCCACACTGCCAGACCACTCCTCGGGACCTCTGCTCTTGGGGCCCTCCACTCGACAAGTCCTTGCCCAGAACCCACCCTGACCCCACACTGCCTCAATTACGTTCGACATCCCCACACCGCCAGACCACTCCTCGGGACCTCTGTTCTTGTGGCCCTCCACTCGACAATTCTTTGCCCAGAAGCCACCCTGACCCCCACCCTACCTCCACCACGTTTGACATCCCCACCCCGCCAGACCACTCCTCGGGACCTCTGTTCTTGGGGCCCCCCACTCGACAAGTCCTTGCCCAGAACCCACCCTGACCCCACACTGCCTCAATTACGTTCGACATCCCCACACCGCCAGACCGCTCCTCGGGACCTCTGTTATTGTTGCCCTCCACTCGACAATTCGTTGCCCAGAAGCACCCCTGACCCCCACCCTACCTCCACCACGCTTGACATTCCCACCCCGTCAGACCTCTCCTCGGGACCTCTGTTCTTGGGGCCCACTCGACAAGTCCTTGCCCAGAACCCACCCTGACCCCACACTGCCTCAATTACGTTCGACATCCCCACACCGCCAGACCACTCCTCGGGACCTCTGTTCTTGTGGCCCTCCACTCGACAATTCTTTGCCCAGAAGCCACCCTGACCCCCACCCTACCTCCACCACGTTGACATCCCCACCCCCCAGACCACTCCTCGGGACCTCTGTTCTTGGGGCCCCACTCGACAAGTCCTTGCCCAGAACCCACCTGACCCCACACTGCCTCAATCACGTTCGACATCCCCACACCGCCAGACCACTCCTCGGGACCTCTGTTCTTGTGGCCCTCCTCTCGACAATTCTTTGCCCAGAAGCCACCCTGACCCCCACCCTACCTCCACCACGTTTGACATCCCCACCCCGCCAGACCACTCCTCGTGACCTCTGTTCTTGGGGCCCTCCACTCGACAAGTCCTTGCCCAGAACCCACCCTGACCCCACACTGCCTCAATTACGTTCGACATCCCCACACCGCCAGACCACTCCTCGGGACCTCTGTTCTTGTGGCCCTCCACTCGACAATTCTTTGCCCAGAAGCCACCCTGACCCCCACCCTACCTCCACCACGTTTGACATCCCCACCCCGCTAGACCACTCCTCGGGACCTCTGCTCTTGGGACCCCCCACTCTACAATGAGCGTGGCTTTTTGGGGCTGGTTCTCGATGTTTTTCGCAAGCTTGATGCGGGAGTACGGAATGGCGCGAGCCATGGTAATGATGTTTCACAAAGCTATGAAGGCATGCTTGTTGGCCTCCTCCTGCTTCATCTGCTGCTCCCCCGCGGAACGCCCTCGGCGAGACCATCCCTCCGCACGCGCCTCGCACGCGGCCCTCCGCGCGTTCGCGTCGCCGTCCGCGAGGCTCCCGGCGATGGCCGGCGCCGCGGCCTCTCCTGCGGCGGCCGCGGCGACAGACGACGACGACGATGACAGACGACGACGACGACGACGACGACGACGACGACGACGACGACGACGACGACGACGACGACGACGACGACAAGAACGACGACTGACGACTGACGACTGACGACTGACGTCTGACGTCTGACGACTGACGACTGACGACGACGACGACGACGACGACGACGACGACGACGACGACGACGACGACGACGACGACAACAACGACGGAGAAAACGACGACGACGACGACGACAGACGACAGACGACGACGAAGAAAACGATGACGACGACGACGACGACGACGACGACGACGACGACGACAGACGACAGACGACTGACGACGACGACAGACGACTGACGCCAAGTGACGACGACAGACGACGACAGACGACTGACCCCTGACGACTGACGACTGACGACTGACGAATGACGATTGACGACTGACGACTGACGCCTCGCGACTGACGACTGACGACTGACGACTGACGACTGACGACTGGCGACTGACGACTGACGACTGACGACTGACGACGACGACGACGACGACGACGACACTTACGACTGACGACAGATGAAAAAGACGACGACGACGACGACGACGACAGACGACGACGACGACGACGACGACGACGACAGACGACAGTCGACAGTCGACAGACGACGACGACAGACGACAGACGACGACGACGAGGACGACGACTGACGACTGAGAACTGACGACTGACGACTGACGACGACGACGACGACGACGACGACGACAGACGACGACGGCGACGACGACTGACGACTAACAACTGACGACTGACGAATGACGACTGACGACTGACGACTGACGACTGATGATAGACGACAGACGACTGACGACGACGACGACGACGACGACGACGACGACGACGACGACGACGACGACGACGACGACGACGGCTACGACAAAGAAAACGACGACGACGACGACGACGACGACGACGACGACGACACACGACGACGACGACGACGACGACGACGACGACGACGACGACGACGACGACAGACGACGAGGACGACGACGACGACGACGACCCACGACCGACGACGACAGACGACGACGACGACGAGGACGACGACTAACCACTGACGACTGACGTCTGACGACTGACGACTGACGACTGACGACTGACGACTGGCGACTGACGACTGACGACGGCGACGACGACGACGAAAAACGACGACGACGACGAGGACGACAACAACGACGAAGAAAACGACGACGACGACGACAGACGACAGACGACTGGCGACAAAGACAGACGACAGACGCCAAGTGACGACGACGACAACGACGACGACGACGACAGACGACTGACCACTGACGACTGACGACTGACGACTGTTGACTGATAATTGACGACAAGCGACTGACGACTGACGACTGAGGACTGACGAATGACGACTGACGACTGACGACTGACGACTGATGACAGACGACTGACGACTTACGACGACGACGACGACAGACGACAGACGACAGACGACGGCGACAACGACGACGACGGCAGATAACAGACGCCTGACGACGACGACGACGACGACGACGACGACGACAGACGACGACAGACGACGGCGACGAGGACAACGACTGACCACTGACGCCTGACGACTGAAAATTGACGACTAACGACTGACGACGACGACGACGACGACGACGACGACGACGACGACGACTCACGACTCACGACTCACGGATGACGACTGACGACTGACGACTGACGACGACGCCGCCGACGACGACGACGACTACGGACGACGACGACGATGACGACGATAGACGACAAACGACGACGACAGAAGACGACGACAGACGACGACGACGACGACGACAATGACGAACCACTGACGAGGAAGACTGGCGACGACGACAGACGACAGACGACAACAGACGACGACGACGAGGACGAGGACGACGACTGACCACTGACGACTGACGACTGACGACTGACGACGACGACTGACGACGGACGACAGACGACTGGAGACTGACGGCTGACGGCTGACGACTGACGACGACGAAGAAAACGACGACGACGACGACGACGACGACGACGACAACGACGACGACGACGACGACAGACGACGACGACGACGACGACGACGACAGACGACAGACGACTGAATTCGACCGACGGCGCGACAACGCCCACCCCCATGACTTCGTCTTGGGCGGCCCGAACGCGACGGCGCGGACAGGTCACAACACGTCGGAGCTGGCGAAGAGCATAGCGAAGGAAATGTTGAACATTATCGGGCCGAAGGAGGTGCTCAACGCGGATGAGATCTCTGAAGCGGACCCCGAGGAGGCGAATGCCCAGGGATAAGTGGACTTCCCTGCCACCGAGGAACCCTTGGAGGAGCAGTTGGAGTTGAAGAAGGTGCAGGTGTCGAAGGAGGCAAAGACCGCGGTGCTTCGGATTCACAAGAACCTTCGACACCCCTCGAAGGACCAGCTCGTTCGAGCGTTTCGAGCTTGCGAAGCTAGCGACGAGGCGATCGCGGCGGCGGCGCAGCTGCAGTGCCCGGCGCGCCACGAGATGAACAGGCCCGCCGTTGGACGTACCTGGTTCCCGGCGAGGCTCAAGAAGGCGAAGGAGTTCGGCGAGCAGGTCGCGATCGACCTGTTCACGGTGCACACGAACTCTGTCTGGCTCGGCGCTGGAGACGCTCAACATCGTCGACGTGACGGCATGACGGGCTGCCAAGCGGTGGCGCCCGTCAGGAGCAAGCACCGTGGCGCGGTGGCGCAGGCACTCGGGCGGGTCTGGTTCAGCTGGGCTGGCGCGCCCAACTCGCTGGTGCACGACAACGGAGGCGAGTTTTACAAAGAAGTGTTCAAGTGGCTGGAGGGCTGCGGCGTCCGGATTTGGTTCACGGCGGCGGAAGCGCCACGGCAGAATGGAATGCGCGAACGTGCTGGAGGTGAACGCGCCGGAGGTGAATGGAAGGTGCTCTGGAGAGCCAGCGCCACGGAGGCGGAGATCGAGACCGAGCTGAAAGTGACAGCCGCCGCCGCGATGACCACCTGGGTCAAGAACCCGCGGATCAACGAGTCCAGCTTTTCGCAGGCGCAGCTTGTGCTGGGAAGGTCCCAGCAGCTGCCGTGGGGGCTGCTCAGCGAGCGCGTGCGATCCCAGCTCGCAGTGCGCGACGCGGCGGACAACGACCCTTACATGACGAAGCGCCCGCAGGTTTACAGCGCGGCAAAGGCGGCGCTGGAGAGGCTGGACACCAGCAAGCGGCTGCGTTGAGCCCTGGTTGCTCGCTGTCGACGGGTGCCGCCCAGCACGAGCGCGAAGCTTGGCGACGCGGTCAATTTCTACCGCGAGGGCAGGCGCAAGAATCAACGGAAGAAGGGTCCTGCCTTGATCTTCAAGGCCTGGCATGGACCAGCCGCGGCCATGCTCGCCGAGCCCGCGGCCATCTACGTCTCGCTCGCACGAGGGTCTGTCGACCGAGTGCCACCCAGCGGCGGTCCGCCGCGCGTCGCCCGACGAGGCGCCGGGCGTCGGCGCCAGGGAGCAGCTAGATATCATGGAGAAGGCGCTGCTCGACGAGAAGGGCGATGAGGAGATCTACATGGAGGGCGCGACCAAGGCGCACGAGGAGGAGGTCGAAGCAGACCAAAGCGACGCACGTGGACGCGGAGGAGCAGCAGGAACCGCTGGGCGAGATCACCGCGGCGAGCACGGCTGCTGCGACGGCTGGCGCGGTGGCCGAAGGCGAGACCGACCCGATCTCGAGCGCTGAGTTCTCGAGGAAGACGAGCTCTCAGCAGAGCGGGAGGACTGATGTCCTGACGGAGGTGTCTCAGAGGTTGCGCGATCAGGGCGAGGACCCGGACACGTCGAGGTTGCTGCACGCGGCCAAAACCATCCAAAAGCGCGCGGGCGAAGTTCGAGAGCGACCGAGGCCGACGGCAGCTCGACCGACGCCAGTGGCGACCATCATCCCTGAGGGTCAGTTCGGGCCCCACGTCAACTTCGCGCCGAATACGCCGCCTTCCCAAGAGGCAGAGGCAGCTCAGGACCTGGTGGAGGACCAGATTCAGCCGGTGGAGGAAGAGCCGCCTCAGCAGGGACAGAAGCGCGACGCGGAGTCACTCGAGCTACCAGAAGCCCCATCTCGGGGAGGGCGTGACGGACCTCCGGAGCCCATGCGCCGCGACGAGGCGCCGCAGATCAAGAAAGTATCGAACTGGGCCGCCAGCTGGCTTAAGAAGGCCCCCGAGGACGACCGGAGCAGGTTCATGGATCAGCTGGAGACGGTGGAACGGACCGACCCGAGGTTCGAGGCGATGCTCGCGCAGAGGCAGGCTCGGAAGGAGATGGTCTGGAGCCGCATGGATCCGTCGACCAAGGCGAACTACGCGGAGGCAGCGGCGTCGCAGTGGGCCAAGTGGATCGACACCGATTCCGTGGAGGTGCTGCTGGAGAAGGAGTCCGCCGAGCTCGAGGAGTCGATGAAGAGCGAAGGCAAGGGCGACTACATCATGGGCACCCGGTGGGCGACGGACAAGAACGACCCGCTGCGGACGGAGCTGAACAACCTACCACTGAAGGCGAACGCGAGGCTCGTGGGCAACAGTGGCGACCCCGGGCGATCCGACGAGAAGGCGAACGTTCGCGTGGACGCGCTCTGCGCGACGACGCAGTCGGTGATGATCCTGACGCAGGTGGCGGCGTCGCACCCGGAGTGGAAGTTCGGGTCCAAGGACGTGAGCAGCGCTTTCCTGAAGGGCGAGGTGGATGAGCGCGGCCTGATGATTCGCGCTCCTCTACATGGACCTGCACTCATTGATTGCCCACGAGGTCGGCTTGCGAGAGTTAGAAAAGCTGTTTTTGGACTACCGATCACACCGAGGTTGTGGCACTTGAAGGTGCTCTCAGCGGCTCGCAAGCTGGGACTGGAGGCTTCTCGGTCGGACCCCGCCTGCCTGGTGCTGCACGACCCGAAGACGAAGAAGCGAGGGCACGACAGCCTGTGGGGCTGCACATGCATTCACGTGGACGATTTCCTCTGGACGGGGAACGACAAGATGGCGAAGGTGAGGCAAGATGGACGGGGAAGATGCTCTGGGCAAGGAGTTTGGCTTTGGCAGTGAGGAGTACGATGATTTCGTGTTCTGCGGCCGCCGCTTCAAACGACAGCCAGGAGGAGCCATTCACATCGACATGGAGTACGCGGCCGGCCTGGAGCCTGTGACTGTGCCCAGGAGTCGGCGCGCGGCGGCGCATGTGCCAATGAACGCGATGGAGCGGAAGCAGTGTCAGCAGGTGGTCGGGAAGATCAACTGGCTCGTGACGAAGCTGCGCGTGGACCACTCGTATGACCTGGCGGTACTGCAGCGAGAGAAGGGCCGCAAGAAGGGTCCGCGGGTGTCAACGCTGATTCGGACGAACCAGGTGCTGAGAGAGCTGAAACGCGACTCGACGTTCAAGCTCGTGATGCGGCCAATCAACCTCAGGCGCTTCGGCCTGGTGGTGGTGTCCGAATGTTCGCTGGGCAACGTGATGAACGACGTGACGGCACTGCAGTCGGACCCAGCGACGGAGAAGATCGGCACGCAGGGAGGATACCTCCTCGCGTTCGCGGACAAAGAGCTCGTGGACGGCGGAGTTAGCCGGTTTTCGCTGCTGAAGGTTAGAGTCACAAGGCGACGCCGTGGACGTAGCCCAAGGCATGCGTGACCAGATCGCGGAGATGTTGTACGGCACCGTAGCAACGAGCGCGGGCATAAAGTTGTCTGGACGGCAGGTTCCCACGACGGTAGTGACGGACAGCAAGGACGGACATAACCGACTCAATTCAGAAGCTTGCGTCGGGAGCTCGGCGCAGAATTCTGTGAACCTGGAGTTGGCCAGCATCAGGGAGATTTTGGACCCGCCACGGACGATGGTGCGCTGGACAGACATGACCAACATGCTGAGTGATGTGCTGACGAAGGATATGCCAGTGGATCACCTACGCGAGGCGCTCGAGCGAGGGGCGTGGAGCATTGAGTTCCGTGAGGAGATCGTGAAAACGGCCAGGCGTGTGGCTCGCGAGCGATGGGTAGCGAAGATGAGTGAGCTCAGCCACGATGGGAAGTTCACGCCAGGAGCGCTGGAGTCATAGCAGCTATCTGGAAGAAAAGTGATCGTGCCTGGTGACCCCTCTGTATCCTCATCTCTCCCCCGCTTGTGCTGTGCCGAGGCTGGTGCACGTTGGCACGCTCGCGTTTCAGTGCATGTATTTCTTTTTTGCCCCCTCTCGGAGTACGGATGTCCGATCGGGCCGAGTAGGCCATTTCATTTGATAGCGTTGCTGAGAATATTGACAGTAGTACTTGCACGTTATAGGTGCTGAGAGGTTTCCATGTTTCATATTTGCGGGTCACCCCGTCGTCAGTATACTTGTGATCTGGGTGACTGACTGCACGAGAGATTGACTAGCAGGAGAGGGGCCAAGTCAGCAAAAAATAAAAACCCGTGTCTAAAAACGCGCGTCAGATTCCAAACTTGCCCTCTGCTTGTCTATGCTAACCCCCTCTTCCCATTTGCTCTCCCCATCTCGCTCGTGTATTGCGACCGGCTTGGCCCAAGCGGGCTTGAGACAACTGG
Source organism: Prorocentrum cordatum (assembly GCA_963575745.1). Classification (NCBI taxonomy): domain Eukaryota; class Dinophyceae; order Prorocentrales; family Prorocentraceae; genus Prorocentrum; species Prorocentrum cordatum. The sequence goes on from CAUYUJ010014915.1 coordinate 967,671, forward strand.
TTTTCTGGTTGCAGGACTGGAGCTGGAAAAGCTGCGTACCTCGAGCCCTGCCGGGCTCCGCCGCCAGCCCCCGCTGCGGGGCCGGGAAGTACGCCGCTGGAGGCTACCCGGTTCCGCAGAGGAGACGGAGGCGACCGGGACACTCGACGCCGTGACTTTTTGACAACGTGGACCCCTGGAGGTCTCGAACCCTTCCCCGGGACCGATGTTTCGTCCCGAGTTGCCTTGTTTGACGGCCCTGGGGCCCCGTGAGGACCCCTGGAGACCGAAAACCTGCAAAAGCCTTCCGTTGCAAGATGTTTCGCAACACGAGGATGTCAGGGAAGCGGACGGAGACGACGAGCGCCCCTTTTCGGTGGCAACTCATGGGAGCCTCCCAAGCCATCTTACTGACTCATGAGAATCAACGCTGGCCGACGCTAATCGACGCCTACTGACGATAAATCGACGCTTATCCACGCTAGATCGACGCACATTGACGCTGGATCGGCGCTTCCTCATCGACGATCACACGCCAGCGCACGCTCATGCACTATGAAGACGGAACGACGAAGGCACACGAGGCTCCCACGATCGGCTACCGACCCCACCCCAAGGGGGCGTCTCCCAGCTGCCGCAGCGCCTCCGTCGCCGCGTCCCGCACCTGCAGCTCCGGGTCCGACAGCAGCACCGCCAGCGACCTGGCGTGCCGCCCTGCAGCCCCGCCTGGGGGTGGGCAGATAGGGCACCGCGGCAGCCGCTCCCCGGGCCTCTCCCAGGGCGCATCCTGACTTGGAGCCGACTGGTGGTCTGAGATAGCCCAACATTGCTTCCAGCGAGCAGGAGGGGGGGGCGGGGACGGGGTTCGATGACGTGGACTCGGGCAGGTTTGGAGCATTTTGTCAGCCCTGGGGGCCGTTTCGGGCCCCAGGACCGTCAGAAACGGATCCAGGGTGACAACCTGCACCAGATGGACCCTGGGAGAGGTCTGGGAACAGATTTTGAGCGGAGTTGGCCTCATCCCCCTCTTGACAGATTTTCTCAGCGCCAACCAGCTCAGACCCCCCGGCCGCCTCCAAATCCTGCCCAGAATCCCGCGCGCGGGCCCAGCAGGTTCCGCCACTGCATGTTTGCGGCGAGTGTATTTCGGCGCAGTGCATTTGAGCCCGCTTTTGGCGCGATGGATGTCGAGCGGTCGAGGGTGGCTCTTTCTCTCCACACCCTCGGACGAGCGTCGCGTCACCATGCATGCCCTTCGCTGGCCAAACCTCGAGGAAAATCCCGCCGTGGCGACGAAGGCTCCCCAGGGCGAGAAGCAGCATCGGCAGATCTTCCCGTGACACCTGCCGATGCGACTGCGGTAGCCAGCGGCCCTCGCGCCCTGGGCCCATTATGATGGCCCCGGGGGCTCGAAAGAGGCCCCGGAGGCCCCCGAGGGCCGAGGGCCGGAAGCGAAAAAACAGTCAGACCGTCGGAGATCTGGACCGCTGGCCCCTGGCCATCGCTCGGACGTCCATTCCCTGTGTTTTTTGTTGTGATTTCGTGCGTGGTTTTTTCGCCAAATGATCAAGGATACTCCTCGATGGCCCTCGCCGAAGGAAAAATGCACACGTCCGAGCGATGCCAAGGACCAAGGACTGGCTTTCCATCCCGGGCCCAGCCGTTATCTGACGGTCCATGGGGTCCGGAGAGGGTCCCAAGAGTCGAAAACTGCAGCAGCAGCAGCAACAACTACAATGTTAAGACTGTTCGTTTTCACCTGCTCGTGTGCCACTCAACACGTATATCCCAAACCCTCGACACCCGCCCTCTTCGTCTTCGATCGTATCCCCTTGGGGGGACATCTATCCTACCTGCAACGCGTATTTTGTGCAAGCCCCTAACGCAGGGGAAGAGAGGACGGATGGAAGAAAGGGACAAGGGGGAGGGAGAAGGATGGAGCACGAGAGAAAGTAGCAGGAGAGGGCAGGAGGGGGGCTATGATCAGAAAACACGTGGCAGAACCAGAAGGGCAGATCGGGCGGGTAGACCCTGAGAGGCGTGTCGGGAACGCGGGCTCAAGCGGCCAGGTCGAGCAGGTGGGTTGCTGAAGCGTGCGTCCTGGATGAATCGCGAGAAGTCTCGAGCGACAGCGCGATTCCACATGAATCATAAGAAAATCCACAGCAAGAGCGTGACTCCTGAGTGTCGAGGGCGCGGCGTCTGAATAAATTGCGAGGAAGTCCCACGCGAGAGCGCGATTTGGGAATAACTTGCGAGGAAGTGTGAGGCGGGAGCCGTTGCGCTGCCCACTGAGGCCCCGACTTCCTACAGAGGCCCCACACGCGCCCGCAGAGGCTCCTGCCTACAGAGGCGCCAAGCGCGCCGAGGCACCCGCACGCTGCCCACCCACAGAGGTCCCGAGCGCGCCCACGGAGGCCCCAGCCCACAGAGGCCCAAACGCGCCCACAGAGGCCCCAAGCGCGCCCACAGAGGCCTCAGCACGCTGGCCACTCAGGCCTCAGCCCACAGGCCCTAAGCGTGGGTCCTGCATGAATCGCGAGGAAGTCTCGAGCGATAGCGCGATTCCCAAGTAAATTACCACAAAAGCAAATGCGAGAGTGTGATTCCTGAGCGCCGAGGGCGCATCATCGTCTGAATAAAATGCGAGAAAGCCCACGCGAGAGCGCGATGCGTACACGAATTGTGAGGAAGCCCCGCGCGAGAGCGCGATTTGGGTCTGAGTAAGTATAAGGCGGGAGCCGTTGTTGTTGTAAACTGGGGGCCAGGGGCCAGTTTGAGCATAGTGACTTTCCCTGATAAAAAACAGGGTGTGAGCCCCGGGAGAAGCAATTCAATTGAAAAACAAAATGGTCACCGGAGGGGGGATCAACATCAACTATTCTTCCGTAGTGAGAGTTCATTAGCAACAACAGCAACAACAACAACAACGACAACGACAACGACAACGACAATAACAACAATAACAACAATAACAACAACAACAACAACAACAACAACAACAACAACAACAACAACAACAACAACAACAACAACATCAACAGCAACAATAGCAACAACAACAAGAACAACAAGAACAACAACATCAACAACAACAGCAACAACAGCAACAACAACAACCATAACCACAACAACCACAACAACAACAGCAGCAGCAGCAACAACAACAATGTTAAGACTGTTCGCTCTTACCCACTGGCGTGCCATTTAACACGTATATCCCAAGCCCTCGGTGCCCGCCCTCTTCGTCTTCGATCGTCTCCCCTTGGGAGTATATATTCCTTACCTGCCACGCGAACTTGGTGCAGCCCCTGAAACAGGGGAAGAGAGGTCGGATGGAAGGGTGAGGGAGATGGAGACCGGGATTATCAGGAGAGGGGCTAGGAGCAGAAAACACGTGGCAGAACCAGACGGGCCCATCGGGCGAGTAGACCCTAACAGGCGGGTTGGGGATGCGGGCCCAAGCGGCCAGGTCGAGAAGGCGTGCTGCTGAAGCGTAGATCTGCATTAGTTGCGAGGAGAGCCCGAACGCAAGTAAATCGTGAGAAATGCCAGAGCGAGAGCGTGATTCCTGGGTGTCCAGGGCGCGGCGTCTGAATACATGACTTGGAAGTCCCACGCGAGAGCGCGACTTTTTCATAAATTGTGAGGATGTCCCGCGCGAGAGCGTGATTTTGTGATACATTGTGAGGAAGTACAGCTTGGTGGCACCTCGCTTTCCCTTGTAAAAAAAGGGCGAGCCCAGGGAGAAGCACTTTAATTCAAAAACAAAATGGTTACCAGGGAGGGGAGATAAACAACAATTAGACATGATACTTCAACAGCAGCAACAACAACACTAACGACAACGACACCGACAATAACAACAAAAACCAAAACGAAATCAAAAGCATGAACAAGCACAAAAACAGTAACCACAACTACAACAACAGCAGCAACAACAACAGCAACAACAACAACAACAGCAACAACAACATCATCATCGAGAACAGCATCAGCAACATCATCATCATCATCATCATCAGCATCATCATCATCATCATCATCATCATCATCATCATCATCCACAACAACAACAACAACAACAACAACAACAACAACAACAACAACCACAACAACAACAACAGCAACAGCAACAGCAACAGCAACAGCAACAACAACAAGAAAAAGACGAGTGCCGTGATCTTTTCGCGAAGCGAGAGGGTCTGGGTGCAAAATATATCAGAGCGAGGGAGCCAAACGGTCTTGCACCATCTCTGGGTGCGTGGGTGAAGTGGGGTTTTGTGGCCAAGATTATGCGTTGCTCGATGCTTGTTGTTGCTGCTGTTGTCATCACCCCACCCGCGGTCCACCCGCGACCCACCCCGCGACCCGCCCCGCGACCCACCCGCGACCAGCCCCACCTATAACCCACCCCGCGCCCGCCCCCTCACTCTTATCCGCAATCGCGGGCTGCTACGGTTGGGAACTTTTGCTTAGCGTGTCGCGGCGGCGGCCCCAGCGACACGCTATGCCCTGCGAGCGGATGGCGTGTCGCTCCGCTCCGCGGGGGCGGGAGGCCCGGAAAGCTCGGGATGTTTACGCCTGGGGACCGCGAAATGGATAGGGTGCCGCGATGAAGCGTGGTGAGCCAGAACCGGCAGAGCGACACGCTATCCAAAAATCCCCAACCAAGCCCCCGACCTCCCGCTGCCCCTGCCGCTGCCGGTCCAACCGCGGCCCTGCCCCGCCTCTCCCCCATCGGGAGAGGGGAGGGGACCCCCCGACCAAGCCAGGGAACCTCCTCCGCCGCCCCTTCTCTCCTTCTCATCCCCCGCTGCCTCCTCCCACTGCTCCCCTCCCGCCCGCTGCCCCACAGTTCCCGACCGCGTGTGCTTTCCTCCTCTGGCCGCCGCCGCCCGGCGGCGCGCCGTCCGGCGACGCGGGCGAGTCGTCGCCCCGCCGCGGGGCCCAGGCGCCGCCAGAGGCACGCGCCTCGGCCGCGCCGCCGAGGTGCCCCAGCGCCTCGCACGCGGCCCTGCGCACCTGCCAGGGGGGGAGGCGAGGCGCACGCTCGCCTCTGCCTCGTCGGCGGGAACGGGAGGGGGGAGGAGGGCGGGGGGGGAAAGCAGAGGAGCAGGGGGAGAGGGATGATGATGATGATGATGATGATGATGATGATGATGATGATGATGATGAGGAGGAGGAGGAGGAGGAGGAGGAGGAGGAGGAGGAGGAGGGGGAGGAGGAGGGGGAGGAGGAGGAGGAGGAGGAGGAGGAGGAGGAGGAGGAGGAGGAGGAGAGCCCACGCACAAAAGAAAGCGTCACTCGACTAGAGACACTACTCAGACAGACACCCGACGACCTACAGGCCAGCGACACAATTATACAAGAACCATGACTGGTCCAGCAGATCAGTACCGACGACAAGCAAGCACAACACCGACTCAAGAGCGCAGAAGACCCCATGCAGCAACTACAAACAGCCAATGACTACCTTTCAACCGACTGCCACAACATAAGATAACAACTACTAGCAGCACAAAACCTCGAACAGCAAGCCACTCGCACAGAACAGATTGCTATACAACATGCCAACAACGAAGAAGAGCACGCACAGCTCACAGCAGCCCAAACGGCACAAAGAAACCAACAAATGGAAGGAGCCACAACACAACTGCTGCACTACCACACCGCATTGCAGCGAGCCAAGCAAGAGCATGCGAAGGCATTGGTCGACCAAACCACAGCACACAAACGGCACGAATGGACTGAAGAAGAATACATGACGACTATCGCTGAGCTGCGACTGGAGCTACAAGCAAAACACCAGTTACTGGCAGTCGAATCACCACACGAAGAATACCAGTACCAGCAAGACATCGACCAAGCAAAGAGAACAACATAACAACACATTCAACACACCATACAAGCAGCACTAGAGCAAAGACAAGCACCATACATCAACATGGCCGAGCAAAGGACTCGGTTGCTAAAACAACGTCTGCAACAAGAGGCGACCACACTACGCTGCCAAGAGCAGCACCTAAGAAGACATCCAGAACAGCATGCTGAACAAGAGTCTAAAGATCATACGCCCAAGCAAGATTCGACCAAGAAGTGATAGCAGCATGAGAAGCAGTCAGTCCGAGATGTTGCATGATGGCCCTCAATTGTTCCCTGTTAAACCGCTCATAGGGAGTGAGGGGGGCTGAGCATGCCGCCGAGTCCCACGACCCTAGAGAGGTCAGCGGGGGTGTGTATATTGGCGACACGAGGCCATCTAGCCAGCACTCCGAACGGTCTCGCTGCCACTCCGCGGACCTGAAGGAGAGGCTGAAGCAGGGGAGCGAAGTGCGGGCCGAGGCATAGCCAGAGCGCGAGGGATGTCCATTTGTGCGCTCTCTCTGGGGGTCACTCCTCACATCGCAATCGCCTGACAGCGCGCTGGGCGGCGTCTCCGTCGATGGAGCTCCGGCCCGCAGGCGGGGGGGGCGGCTGGATACCCGCGGCCTCGTCGTCCCTCTGGGCCGCGTCCAGCTGCCTAATGATGCGGTCCATGAGCCAGTCGTCGCCGAGTTCGGTGGGCTGCTGATTGGTGCCTGTGGGGGGGCGCTGAGGGTCTGGCGTCCTGTCCGCCTGGCCGTGGTGCAGGGCCTCCCAAGGTCTGGGCAGCGGGACAGGGCCTCTGTCGCTAGGGGGGGACTGCGGGAATCGCCGAGAGCCGTTCCTGGTATTGTTCCTTGCTGCTCTCGCCCGGGCGCGAAGGAGGACTGCCTCCCTGTCACCCGATAGGATGTCAGACTGGAGGGCGCTGGAGGGATCCTTGCGCTCCTGAAATCTTGGCGCTATATATCCCCCGAGGTTTGGGGCGGAAAGGGGGGGGAGCCAGGGGGGAGCTGGCGGTTGTGCTGAACAGTGACGGCGACGATCGTGCTCAGCGCGTCGGCGGTTGACCTGGGCCCTCTGGCTCTCCATCAGTTCCGTGCGTTCTCTAGGTCGAAGCGAAGCGTGGAGAATTTGCAATAGGTCGCAAGGGTTATCAATCGTTCGCAATATAGAGAACGGTCTGCACGGTAGTTTGAAAGGACTGAAGTAGTTGTAAGCCAGAGCAGGACCGATGCCTGGCGCGGTGCAGGCTCTCTTTGACTGCGATTCGCGGACGTGGGGACAGATCAGTGCGACCGTTCTACCGAGGCGCCCCGCGTGCTTTGGCGACGGCACCGTGGAACGCGCGGGAGCACCCTTGGCGCTCTCTTGGGATTTGCCAGTTGTACTGCTTCCAGCTGTCCCGAGGGCGCCCGTGGTAGCGCGCGCCAAGCTGCGCAAACAAGGGATGGCGCGCGGGCCAGCCCGCACAGTGGCTAGTCCAAGCCTGCGGGCGGGGCAGAGACTCGGGCCAGGGCTTGGGCCGAGATGCGAGGTCATCGCCCGTTCCGCACACTTGCACTCCGCTGTCGCGTTACTTTCAGGTGTGATCACAGCGCACGTGGCGAAGTCTCTGCACTCGCAAGGGTCCAAAAACATACTCCTGCACCTCGGACATTTAAGGTCCCAGGTGCAGCACGTTCAGGACAACAGTAGGTGCAGTAGGTCCTAGGTGCAGTACGTTGTCCTAGATGCAGTAATAGCTACAGGGTTGTTTGGTAGCCCCTGTATGTTTGCGTTGCCATGTTTTACTTGCTGGGCGGCCTTCCAAGATGGCGCGGGGGGGGTACGAAGGCATGGAGAGCGTCGTGGACGCCCTCCTGGCCTCCAAGAAACCACTTAGAAGCCTCCAGGGCCTTCTGGGAAGGCCCCCGACTTCTAAGAAGTCCCTCGCCTTCTTAGATGGCCATCCCCCTCGCGCCACCCAAATTGTGCGAGCCGCCAACTACTGCACGCCCTCCGAGGACCCTACCAGGCGAGGGGGGCAGAACACCAGTGGCCGCCAGCGGCCACGCTGGGGTACCGTCGGTACCGCTTCCCCCGACGGCGGCGGCCCGCCACGAGGCGTCTCTCCAAACCAGCAGGAAACAAAGAAGGCCAGGCAGATCGTCTTTGTTCGCGACACGGTCCTCTGGACTTTTCGACCCGCTCCCTGGGGGCAGGCCTTTTATCCAGGATCGTGTCCTGACGGCCCCAGGGCCCGAAAACGGCCTCCAGAGGCCCAAAACAGCGAGAACGCGTTCGTCCTGTTTCTGCTCGCTCGAGCCGTCTCAAAACTACTCGAGAGCATGCCAAGACGTGCATGGCCACCGTCACCGTCGCGCCGCCGACGCCGCCGCCTCCGCCTCCGCCGCCGCCGCCGTCCGCCGCCGCCGTCCGCCGCCGCTGTCGTGGAGGACGCCGCCGTCGTCACTGCCGCAGTCACTGGCCGTCCCGCCGCCGCCCGCCGCCGCCGCCGTGGAGGACGCCGCCATCGTCGCCACCGTCCGCCGCCGCCTTCGGCGTCGCGCGCCGCCGTCGTGGAGGCTGGCGCCTGCCACGTCTCGTCTCGCAACAGCTCCGCCACGGCGCTGGCGTGGGCAGCCACAACGTTCGCGCCCAGCTGCCCGAGCGCCTCGCATGCCGCCCGTCGCACCTCCAAGGCCGCCCGGCTGGCTACGCCACTCCTGCTCTCCCTCCTCCCCCTCCTCCTGCTCCTCCTCTTCCTCCTCCTCCCCCTCCTCCTCCTCCCTCCTCCTCATTTTCCAGCTCCTTCTCCCCCTCCTCATCCACTCCCTCTCCTCCTCCTCCTGCGGCCGTCGGCGACGACTCGCCGGCGGCCTGCCGCGGCCCGCGGCCAACCTCGAAGGCCCTCGTAGGCCGACTCAGCTGCCCTTGCCGCGACCCTCGGAGGCCTCGGCCGCTGACCCGAGGTTGCCCGAGGATGGAGGAGGGACCAGGGAGGAGGTGTGAATGGGGTTGAAGTACAAGGGTACAGAACCCCTGATCCGTTGGTAGAGGGAAGGAGGGATAGATGGATGTTTTTTCCCTCCTGCACGATCAAAGGTATGATCGATCAGTCCCAAGCGTACTTGGGAATTCCCAATACCTGAGCCCAAACGGCCAGGCGCAGGAGAGGTGAGGATAAGGAGTACTATATGAGGGTATTACACGGTATCTATTCACACCCCCCGCCCCGAATCCCGCCCGTGAGGGTAGGACTCGGGAGCAGAGGAAAAGAATCCGTCACCCTTTTACTCCGTCGATCCTCAATTCAGTCAGGCAGCTGAGCTTAAACATTGTATAGCCTCAGCTGCAAGGTGAAGTAAGAAGGAGCACCCAGGGTCTCTATTTCTTCGCCAAGCACGCTTTGGTGCCCCCCCCGTGCGCCCCCCAAAACGCTTCGGCACTCGAGGGCGGAGAAGAATGAGACACGGGTGGGCGGAGAAAGAGGATCTGAGCAAGTTAAAGCAACATCAAAATCTGCCTCGCTTTACGCGAGGCAGGTGTTGCCACCAGCTGTTAGATCATTATCAACGCGATGGAAGCAGACTCTAAAGAATATGCCTTCTGAGATCGTGTTGATGAACACGATCGTGTTACGAAACGCATCTATATATCAAAGCAAATGTCTGGCCAGACAAAAGGTCGTGTTGATGAACACGAAAAGTTGCATATATATATATATATAAATTCTCTATTTGGCGACTCCCGTTGGCGTTGCGCCTTAGGAGGCTGCCTTGGCTATCGCAAAATATGCGTGTATGTGTGGCCACTTGCGTTGTATAGTGAAGCGGCCTAGAAGTATATAATAGCCACCGCTCAAGGCGAACTTGTATTATAATGAAGTTCAAGCCTTTCGAGCGGTGGGCCTGGCGACCGACTCTACTACGTGTTGCCGTTATCGTAGAACCTGCGGTCCCACTTCCTGTGGCCATCGTACGTCACGCAGCTCGTCGCGAACGTCTCCCAAGATGTCCTCGGAATCCAGTGGCGAAACCACTTGTTGTACTGGATGCCGCGGACGCATACGAACTCGTCGTTGTTGAGCGCGATGTAGATCCAGCAGTTGATGTAGTGGCTCCAGTACCTGAGGCCCCAATGGCTGTCCTCTGGGTCGTCGCGCCACCAGGCGGCGTAGTCTGTCGCACGCGCCCTCTTGGCGCGAGGTCTGTAGCTGTCATCGCTGTCCTGCCGCTGCGCTGCAGTGCCGCGCGGCCCCGCGGGCATGTGGTCCGCCGCGCCAGAGGCGCTGGACCGTGCAGCATCGCCAGGGGCAGGGCGCGGCGGCGGCGGATGCCGCGGCATGCGTGGCTCCATGACATCATCAGAGTGCTGGGAGTGTGTATCAGGTTCGATCGGATCGGTTCTCATCCCTGAGTCAACCCCCCTCTGGTCAGTGGGACCCAAGGCGGGCTCAACATAAGCGAGCGCGGCAAGCTTGCGCTGCGTGACTTTCTCACGGGTGCCATCCCCCCTGGGGAGGGCAATCGCGACGAGTCCGCGTGCCTGCCGCGTGCTTCTGTCGAGTCTGCCTTCGTTCAACCACCATTTCTTTCGACAAGCCTGGCCAGCCCTTTTGCTGGTCTCGAGAATTTCACATGCATCGCGCATGTCCTCAACTGTATAGGCCTTCAGGCCTCTATTGATACGAGCGCCTGTCATTTGGTGGTGGAACTTCAAATCATTGAGAAAGCGCTGAACGAGATTGGCAAATGGATGGTACAGAGGTCTGTCGTCTTCACGCTCGCCCATCAATCTGCACCCATGTGCAGGAGGGGAGCCAGAGGCGACCCACTTCTGATACCTCTTCCTAGCGGAATTGGCCATTCTCCTCAGCCCATCTTTCTCATTGCCTGGAAAAGAGCGCTTGCCCGTCATGATGACCTGCGCTCCGTCTCTCATGTACCTCGTGATGTCATCCTGGGAGAGCGTCGTCTTGATCCAGTGGGTCAGCTTCTGGAGGTATGCCAGATCGCTCTGGACGGCGGTACTTTTACCCGTAGCACCTACGGATACAGTGCACTGCCAGCAGATGTCACAAAGGGTACCGTCGTCCGCGACGATCCCTAGGAATAAGATGCGATCGCAATTCCGACATCGCGCGATATCATGCTGAATAGCTTCTGGGGCTCCGTCAATCGTGAGATGCCCACGAGATCCCCAGCGAGCTTCCTGACCACGAGCAAGACTGCGGCCGATCTGATCCATGGCATCGCGGTTGATCCCGGCGTTCGGTCGGGAAGCGATCGATCTGCTCATTCCCTCGATCTCGATCCTAGACAATCTTTCCCCTGGCAGTCCTATGCGCTCGGTCGTGTCGTTGCCCGCGTCCCCAGTATCACCATGGCATACGTTTTCTGCACGGATACGGCTAGCCTTTTCCTGCAAGGCGGACTCGTTGTCACCCTCCTCGCGGCTGATTCCCTTCTGTTCGGCTATGATCCGTACCATGGTTTCCTGATCGGGAGCTGCGGATGCAATGCTGCCTGGATCGCGGGGAATGTCCTGCTCCGCGCCTGGGTCACGTGGCGCGGCAGGTGTTTCCACCAGCTCCGCCCATACGGGGAAGCCTGGATTGCCGAATGTCTTGATGCAATGTGTAAACAGATCACGCAACGTCTGGAGTGCAGGATGGTTCTGATGAATAGCATCTTTTGTGAAATCACGGAGCTCCCCAATACTGTCCAGCAATATGATTTGATACACTTTAGAGATCCATTGGAAGACGCCTGTAGTCGACTCCTCGATGGTCTCTGGGTCCAGGTAGTGTACCAGCTTTTTGAAGAAGCCATCTGCACTGCAAATTGATAAGTCGCGTGCCCATTTGTGGGTATGATTGTAATCCAAATAGTATGTCTCCGCGTTCCATGCTTTGGATCCGAATTGAATTTCAAATCGTAAGTGTGATTTTACGTTATCCACCACATACCTGTCCGCGCCAGTGTGCACCTCAATGATTTGTTTCACCTTTATCATAGGTGATTCCACCAACAACTGTGATGTCCATCGGTATATGCGGTGGTCATATGATTGTTTGGTCCACTTTAAGTCCTCCTCTGGGTCGTAGTCGGGGTGGTTGAGGAAGTCTTCTGGCGGGTCAATAATATTGTCGAGGATGCTCGCGTCGACGTGCTCATCTGCTTGGATCTCTGCTGATAGATCTGCTCTCATATTGTCATGTGCTGCTTTCTCCTCGGCAGTGAGTGGTATCTTTGATATATCCACAATTACAGTAACCAGGGGTTCAGCAGATTGGCCTGCCTTTTGTTGGGGTCCATCGTCCGCGGGAACAGTATCCTCGGCAGGTGTGGCCACCAGCTCTTCGGGACCGGGTGTCCGAGGAGCGGGCCGTCTGGTCGGTGCACGCGGGATACGTGGCTTGTAAATGCTTGGCATTCCGAGATATGGCAGATCACCATCTGTTTTATGCTGAAGTATTTTGTCACGGCATGAGGATGGTCCTTCCAGGGCAGTATTCATATCTGTCGGGCCAATGGCGGCACGAACTGGTAAAGCAAAGACAACGCCCTTGAGAGGCATGCTTTTGTCATTGTACCATATGTCTACCCATCGTAAACCGTAGTTGAGGATATGTATTTGTACCGCAAAGAACTTGTCAAAGACTCCGAAATGAATGATTGGGCCGTATATGTGGCCCTTGTTCATGAGGACCTTGGTGTTGTGATTGCCCTTGGGGTAGTGATTGTCATAATGATAACAGTTGGTAGATCCCCAATTCTTAGTGACAATGAAGTCCCCCATGCGAACATCATTAAATATAGGCCGACGATCCCAATCTTTCTGTGAAATATTTGATGTAATGGGTCGAAGTGCCTCTCGGCAGTATGGCATAGCAATTAACAATTCTTTATCTTCTGTTTTGTGTTCGGTGTCGTCGATCATAGCACGGACCATTTGTTCGTCCAAGGCGTCGGCGCCAGATATGCGGCCAGCAGGGGTTGCCCCCAGCTGAGGGGCAATCGGTCGCTGAGCCGAAGATGCTGATGCTGACGGCGTCCTTGGCTGCTGATCCATGTCGCGATCCATGTCAGCTGGTGTAATCCCAGGAGGGTTTTCGGTGAACTCTTGTCCAGGAAGAACGGCACAAATTTCGCACTTGCTCAATGGTTGCCTCGCGGCCAATGGCGGATAATCCCAGGGCGGGCCCTCCGGCCATATCTGCTGGCCGAGCGCGTGGCGTGGTTGGAGACGGCGAATTACAATGACCGCCGCTGCTGGAATCACGTCCTCTGTCATAATAGCGCCTTGAGCGCCCAACCAAAATCTGCAACCAGCTTTTGTGGCGATCTCCATGTTGATCACCAACTCGACCTCGTTCTTGTAGTGATTGAACTTGTATGACTGTACCAAGGTGTGGAGATTATTCTGGACATTGTCTATATATGTGCTGGAACTGAAGAATGCCTCCGTGCGTTGTGATGGTTTATGATATTTGCCTCTCTGAGAAGACGGATCGACGTAGCCTGGAATGATCCCTGTCTTCAGGATGTTGCGCCAAGCACGGAATGTCGTGCCATGGTGGAGGTATTTCACGTCTGTCCATTGCAGGCTCTCCCAACCCATATTCCATGGTTTGGAAAGTGGATTGACGCAACTGTGGCCTCCAACACATCGAATGGCAATAACGCTGTTCCAATCGAAACAGCTTGGATCACCTCCCTCGGGAATTGGTTTGGCGTATATCTCGATCCGATTCTTCTGCGGGCCAATATGTTTCTGGAACGCACGAATGATGAAGATCGGGTAGTAATCGTTCCAATCAGGATACCCATCTTTCTCACCATCTTTCTTGAAGTGCGTCATGGCCGCATCCATGGATGGTCCGTTGTGGTTTTTATGATTACTGCATTTCCATTGGACCATCTCCTGGAAGGATTTCCAATTACTTGGGGTCTTCCACTCACGATCTGTTGTATTCGGCCAAATGTTGATACGTCGATCGTGAAATTGATTGATGTAGAACTTCTTGTAGTGGATCTCGTGGCGTAACATCGTCGTGATGTCTTTGCTCATGTATTTGGGTTCTCCGAGCCACTCGTCAAGCAATTCAGGACCATAACGTATATCGTCGTAATGTGGTAACGATACCCACCTCCATTCTGGAAAGCAACCAGGTTGTGCAATATCAGGAGCATGAGCAATCACACAATCGTCGCGTTGAAATTGATCGAACCATTCGTCGTCTTGCAGGCAAGCAAATCCATTGATCGCGGATGTACCCCGCAATACTGGGGAAACGTACGGATGGTCGTCCTTGATGCCTGCTTGCAGCTTGTACTCTCGAATAGTGCATGCGTTATCGAACATCCCGACCTGGCTGATGTCCTCGTACATAGAACGCTCGCAGCTGTCCTGCCAGGACAATAAATTCATCTCGTGTGGAGAAGGGTCGTCGTCGGCAGGAGTTGCCTCCAGCTCCATAGCATCTAGGTCAGTGCCGTCGTCTGGGATCGGGACTGCCTCGACTTTCGGGAGCTGATCTGCTGGCGGTTGGTCTGCTGGCGTACGGTGTGGGAGCGGGCCAGGAGTCGATGACTTTGGCACGGCTATCGGTTGCGGGCCAGGCTGCAGTGGCTCAGGCAATGGGCCTGGTGGTGCTGGCTGGTCCGCATCGGCCGCCGCGCGCCACGCGGAAGTCGGAACATCAGGATCGTATCCCAATGCCACGCGATCCAGTGCATTCTGTCTGAAGAATGTTTTGCATGCTTCGATGGTCTGTTGGTTCTCGGCAGCTGGGCCGATACGGTGAGATTTCAACCTGTTGCCTTCTGCAATGATTCGTGCTTTGGTAGCGTTATCGTCTCCGTCCAAATCGGTAATCTGCTGTAGAAACTGCTCGAACACAACCCAAGTAACAGCATGTGCATCTTCAACTGTTTTGATGATCTTGGGGTGGAGGAGCTCTTGTTTCTCGACTGAATCCCAGGATGCCCATGCCCCAGGGTAGTCGTTGATCAGCAGTAAGAGGTACTGGAATAAGTCGTCGTATGCATGACCAAATGGATTGTTCTGAGGAATAGCCTTGTTCGGCTCGCGAGGATCAAGTGCTGGTGGCTGTTTCGGAATTCCAGGAATAGGTACGTTTGTGTCGCCTGCGGTAGCAGGCAGTCATGCCGGCAGCGTACCATCGGCACATGATGCCATCCACGCACATGAGCCATTTCGCCTGCCGTCTGTGTCATCAGCGTCGTGAGGCTGAGATCTCTCTTCCATTCGTTTGTCATCCTCTCTCTGAAGTCGAGTGCCTCCATGATCTCCTTGGCCTGTGTGTAGGCCTGCTCGTCCGTGACGGGAGTCAGGATGGGAGGCCTGAATGGATACGGCTGAGAAGGCAGTGACTGAATCAAAGCGCAGAAGTTACGATAGCAGACTGCGTCGCAGAACTGTGTCGTAAGCATTGCCATGTTGTGGTTGTTCTGTTTTGCATGCCAAGCCTGTGGCGCAATTCTATCGTACGCTTCTATCCAATGGTCTGATGGAAGAACTGTAATACCACGATTTTGCATCGTCCTGATCAAATCGTCCGTGTGGTAATCAAAGTTCGGGTGCACGCCCCACTGCGCTGCTTTGCCAGGCCCCATAACCGTGGGGCAACGGAAATACTGCATCACATCGACAAAACGTGATACATCCACTTGTACGTGCACTGGCATGAGCGTCGGGACGCCGCCCTCACATTCCATTTTCTGGAGCTCGCGCACGGCAGTAGGGGCGCGATCCTGGTGACGACGCATGTCCACGGTGTTCTGTCCGTGGTTGGCACATGCGATGTTGTTCGCGCTCCATACCACCATGGCATTGAGGCCTCCGCAATAGTGTCTTTGTTTTACATATGCAGGAAAATCATTGGCCCAGTAATTCCAGATGACCTCGTTTAATTCGCACCACTTTTTGATAGAGGCATTGTCGCTGTATAACATGAGGCCTCTGGCCTCGCGGATCATCTTGATCATGTTGCGCTGCTCGAGGGTGGACTCGAACTGGTTGTTGAGAATAGCTGCGGTACGGCTCTCCTGTCTCTGCGTACGCTGTTCACGCAGTTCTGCCATACCGCAGCGGGTGTCTCCACCAGCCTGTGGCAATTGAATGCAATCTTCGCCGATCGGCGTGTCGTTCTGTTTGAACCATTCTTTGTAATTGCCAAAGGAGAATGCCCCCATCATGATGTCGTCGCGGATCATGGTCGACAAGTGCTCGAGAGTAGCGCCGCCCATGCATTCCGCGCGGTTGAGGCACGGCATAAATAGCGGTACGAGTGCAACGTTTGATATTTTGGCGAGATGGTCTCGCTTCCGTGGATTGTTGAGCTCGTCAATGCCGTGACTTGGGTACTTCTTGTGCTTTGCACCCTTGGACCCTTTCTTGGGCTGCATAATCCATGTTGAATCGGTGTACAAGTTGGTCCATTTGCATGCGCGCCCTGATGGACCGAAGGCATGATGCAAGAGAAGTCCCAGATTAGAAACCAACCGACCACCACAAAACGCGCTGCACTTTGCTTGTTCAAGCTCGAGTGGGTCAATATCAGGACCAGGAGTAAGACCAGGGTCAACCTCAGAAGGAGTCTCGCCAATGAAGACAGAGCCCTCGTCGTATGGTTGCCAACGATAAGTACTTGTCATAGTCTCGTCGTTCTGTGATATTGCCTGCCAGCCGTCTGGATGATCGGATGGTGTTGCCACCGTCTCGGAGCATGATCCGATGCCTCCGAAGCCTCCGCGTGCAGTCAGCCATGTGCTGAGCTTGCGGCGGAATTCGCCTGCCTGGTTAATGCCGGAAAATGCTCGCATTTCGGAGACCAAATTATCTTCAACAACGTGGCCGATGTGTCCCGAAGTATCTGATGTCCTGGCTAAGCCAGGTGGGCGTGTGGGTAACTTGATCGATACACGATCAAGTTTAGGAGCATAGCATGGAGCTGTCAATCCATTGCTGTATACATCAGAAGGTGCACAAAGACCATCTCCACAGTAGTGTTTTGTATCCTGAACGCTGTCCTCGGCATAGTCCCAGTACTGCACTGCCAATTTTGGACCAATCGTTGCGAATCATCATCCACTCCGTCTTCAATACCATCGTCGTAAGTTCCATTGGCGGGCACTTGCGGTGCGCTCCTGGGATCACTGCGTTCAAATGATCATGTAAACCACGAACACTTTCCTGTACAGACGAGTTACGAGTGAAGAGGCTGGAAATCATGCACATAGCCCTCATGAAAGACAGCCATGGTGTAGCCGTAAACGCGCTGTACTCGCAGTTGGCATCGCCGCCGACTGATCCACCAGTTTCGCTGATCCAACTCTTGACGTCGGCGGACGCAGAGCGGGCAATTTCTCGAATAGTGGATTCGTCGGGTGCGCGGATATCAAAATCTGCACTATGATCAGCGCGCCGTTGATGTATGTATATATATCCATCATCAGGATCGCGAGGACGACCAGTTTGAGCGTGGTACGTGAAGCCCACGCGGTCGTCGTCCTTGGCGTTCGGGTCGTACTCAGCGTCGCAGCCGATGGGCCAGCCGATGAGGTGGAGCGGCTGTGCCTGATCCATCTCGTGGATGGGGGCATCGGGATTAGAACCGATCTCACTTATTTGCGCCTCGCACACGGCGAACCGGATGCCTGTAAGCTTTGTAGCTCGAGTCATAAAATTGCTGCGGCATGAACGCACAATGAGTGTCCTAGACCTCTCTGTATCCTGTGGAGGTGAGGGAGGATGGCGGGGCTGTCTACCGTGCGGGGAACGTGCTCTCGAACGAGGTGTGCGCGAACCAGTAGCTGCAGCGGGTACACCAATGTGGTACATACATGCACATATGCCCTCGTTATTGGCTTGTCCAACGCACTGCATTCCACATTATGATCCTACCTCGCCCCATCTTTCTTTCTCTGTAAGTAATATGTTGCATACTTCCGGACATCCATCCAGTTGTGGAGGTTCTGCAACATGAGGTAAACCGTCAGGCCTCCGAGGCCCCTTCAATAGTTTCCATGGATTCTTTGGAGGACATTGTACCGGAGCAACGGGAAAGATGAGCGAGTGTTCCAAGAGGTCCCTCCAGAGGTTGCTTTCTTTGGCTCGAAATGTTTGGTCATCATATCTGCAATCTGCTCTTTTGTACCTACGTATTTGAGCTCGATATGTTCGAGTTGGCATGTCTCGCATATCCAATCCAGGTTGATACGGTGAGTACGATGAAGATGACGAAGTGCTGGTGTACGTCCCTTTTGGACAATTTTGATCACGGCCTGGTTATCTTCGAGGACGATAAGACGCACTTTGGGAGAACTGATCTCCTGAGCTGGTTCTGGATCCACGTGCAATACGGTACCCTCATGGGATATCGTACGCCTCTTTGGAGGCGTAGGTAACTCCGTCTTTAGCGGTAGTTGCCTACGGCTAGGAGAAGATCCCCTTGTGGGGGGTGCCTTGCGAGGTGATGGCCTGCGCCTCTTTTTGGCGGCCAGCGTCGGACACTTCGTCGTGTCGGCGCGCCCCTGGCAGCCAAGGCAAGTATTCTTCTCTTTGCATGTGTTGGCAATTCCCACCACGGCTTCCCAGAATGAGAGTAGTGGTAGCCCTTCCAGTCGTAGTGCTGAGTCAAGAGCAACGATCTCGGATTCTGTAGATGAATGCGATACAACCGTTTGTTTCTTACACACAGCGTTGACCGGGAAGAACGTATTAGGTCCAACAAGGGCGGCGAAGACGCCGGCAGTGGACTTGGAGGATGTAATGCAATCGGCGAACAAGGCGTCAGCGAAAAGCATGATGGATAACCTGTCTGACGAATCGCCTATCCATCCGTGTAAACAATGTGTACGCGTCGTTTTGATGTAGCATATCAACCGATGTAGACGTTTATCACACGTGGTATTCCACTTGGTAATTTCTCTGGCTAGCATACATACTGGATGTAGAAGATCAAAACGACAGCAACGTGCCAGGTAGAGAATCTTCATCAGTACACTCGCCGCGTCCTGGCCAAGGATGCCCTCGTCGGAGTAATCGGAGTCGGTGAAGGAAGTGTCCTCGATGCCAGGGGTTTCAGCGTCCGGTAGGTCATCGTATGTGACTGGTATGGATTCTGTTGTAGTAGATGATTTATCGACCGATCTTACTGGGCTGGATGATCGCGGCCGTGCGTTGAGCACGCTAGTAGGTCTGGCGACCGACCCGGAGGATGCAGGCGATTTGGATCGCGAAGTCCTCGGCGAGTCGGATCGTTTCCGACGTGACCCAGGTCCCTGGGCGCGCTTGGAAGCGCATTCCAGGTACCACTCAATGCACTGATCAGTAAAACCAAGCATATCATGTCGAATTCCACGAACTTGTTTGGCTGTATTCTAATCATTTTCACTGTGTACGGGCAACATAGGTCGTATGGTAGACATTCTTTTGTCGAAGATGTTCTGCGGTACATCGTATGCCTGTTGTCCACAGCCAAGATATTGCGAGTATGGAGTAGGTGGATCCAAGTCAATACCGCTTTTGCGGATATAATCCCAGCCAGCTTGTAGATTGTTGGCTGGACCGGCTAATTTGAAGTCGTCCACATATACTGAAAGTATCAGTTCCAGTTTGTTGTGTCTCCATACGCATTCCAATCCTGGAATAGGCTCGAAACCAACGCTTCCCAAGCATGTGCGACACTTGCGTTCCCAAAAGACCCCTGCAAGAGGGTGTCCGCATAGTGCCAATCGTAATCGGCACACTGGATTTTTGCATTTTGACCAAGATGCCGGTTGGCGCCATTTGGGTATGGTAATCCAAGTATCGACTGGATCGATTCGTCCGTCGCCATATAGTAATGCCTGAGTGTAGGCTCCAGGTGCATCACTTTGTTCGCCTGCATATTGTGGCAATAATGCAGTAGCATCGCAAAGTTTGGAAGCCTCAATATGCGAAGCACTGACAGCTGCGTCGGCGAATACGGCGGCCAAACCAGTTTCATCTTTGCCTGTATTGCCCTGAACCACCACTCTGCCCTTAAATTTACGTAGATCAGGTGGAAGTTCTTCGTGTTTGACTGAAGATAGCTCCAAGATATTGAAGAAATGAACTTTCGTCCCAGTGCGAATAGCTTGTGACTCAATATCAACTTTTCTGCAACAGTCTCCAACATCCACGTTTGTTTCTTTTCCAATCTCTCGTATTCTTTTCGTAGGGCTTCCTGTGCACGTGGTTATGCGGCAACTTCTTTCTTACTCAGGCTTCTGGTAACTAGGGCCGGGCGTGCCCATGAGGAATCGGGGATTTTGTCTCTGTGTGCCGGTGTGTAGGTCGTCTCACGTGGCATAGTGGGTATTGCTACCGACTGGGTGAACTGGCGTATAAGCGGGGTCATGGTCCCAAAGTCGGTCCCCTCACTATCCACAAGTACCAAAGCACGTTCTTCTCCAGCGTGCTGTTGTGGGGTTTGGCGGTGGTACAGTACCGTAGTAATGTCACGTGGCCCACCGGGTAGTTTGGCATACAGTATCTCCTTGTTCGTCACGCCCTTGACGTTTTCGTCACGGATGACCGCGCCGTTGTCAGTGTCGTACGTAATCCTTCGTTCCACAGTATTCCATGTGGGTCCGCCGGCTGCAGTGGTACGGAAATTGTTGACCTGTTTGTCCTGTCTTGTCCACACTCGAAGTGCAGCTCGGTCACGAATTTCACGAGCTCGTTTAACGTCTTCGGCGTACTCGATTTCTTTCTTCTGTTGTCCACGAGATAAGGTTTTCCAACGCTCTGGAAGAATGTGATCAGGACGCGTAGTAGTCTGTACACGTGTCTCGCGGCCACGGACCACCATTTTGCCATCTGGCGTTATCTTTGGAAGCTCATAGAATCGAACCAGGCCGGTCCATGGCTCGCTCAACTCCCTGTGGTCGTTGGCGCTGACACCATCCCAAACATCGCGAAAGTCACTTTCTCCTTCAAAAATGGAAGTCGTCTTGAAATCTCGTGTCACGTCGAGTTGATCAACAGGTACAGGTATGTTCATGACGTCGTCCGTCGGGATGAACAATTTCTTGCGTGGAGTACGTATATGTCTGATGACGCAATATCCGCGCTGTTCCCAGTAGTCGGGCTCTGGCGCTGGTGCAGCAACTTCAGAGGCCGATGCGTAGATATCAGCGGCGTTGTCTTCCGTTGTCATCATAGACGGGTCATCCCATTCTTTAGGGTAGGAAAGTGGAGGATCGGGCATTGGTTTGTCGCCAAAGGGGCGAGAAGTAGATGCCTTGACCTCATCGTGTGCCTCAGGGTTGTGGTGTCGCAGGGTACATTCTTTCACTGGGTAGGTGAAATTGCCATCAGGGATGATGATGTCTTTGACTCTGTGCACGTGACACAGTTCCCCATCGGGGTTCTTGGCGTATGTAGCCGTGTCCAAGACAAGATAGTCACCTGACCATCGTCCATCAGAGTGTAAATGGTAACCCATGAATAACCCTTCCCGAGTATTCTCTTTGAACTTTGCAGTCTCGTTATTGATCTCGGGGTTGAGGCATTTCCAGAAGATCCGAGCACCGAATGAAATGCAGTGCCCGGGAAAACTTTCACCAAAACGTATTTCATGAGCTGTCTCATCGACATGCTCCTCGCTGAGGGCAGCAACGCCCGTGGATATATGCACAAAATTATGTCCACAGCAAAAAAACTTGCATGGCCTCTTTCCACCATTCATGTCCCAGACCAGACATATGTAACACAGCTCTCGCACCGAGAATGACAATCTTGACGATGCGCTCGATCAATCCATTCGTTTGCGGACGATGCGGCGTACTCGTGTCGTGTCTCCATCCCAGTTGGCGGCAAGCCTTCTGGAGCTCTCCAGAATTGTCTGTATAGATGTGCTTCACCTCATCGTTCGCGGCGATGAACTGTTGAAAGGATGCCTTTGTGGTAGCTGCGTCTTTGTGTAGTGCTGGGTATGCCATGAAGATGCCGGTGTATCTATCCAGGACAACAAGTGCATACTTGTCGCCGTGCTTGTCTGCGGCATCGTCTTCGGCCAGGACGATATGGTCGGCAGTTAAAGCTTCCCCAAACTTCTTCGGGACAAAAGCTTCGCAGGCTGCATCCTCGTCGGTGGGGTCTGCCGGTGGATGTGGTTTGCGCTGTCGTCGACACGGAGCATTCTGCGCCATAGTGCGAGAACAAATTTCACAGTCAGGGTGTTTTGGACTGTGGGTCATGCAATGCATCGGGTCAATCGGTTTCTTCTGTCTACTTGGAAGAACGCGATCAGTGTCGTGGTGCACTAGCGTGAGTGTCTCCGTTGGAATGTCGGTATCTGCTTGAGCTGCATATGCTAGCCCCCCGCATGTCGGAGGAGAACACTGCGTCTGAGACGTAGTCGAGTCGGTGGGTGCGTCCACGTTAGGTTCGTCTTTGTTTGTGTCGGGAGGTTATTCGACCGTTGCGGTCCGTGCTCCTCCTCCCTCTCCGACATGTAGTCTCTTCGGGCAGGTCCCTATGTGGGGCCGCAGCTCATCTGCAGTCGTTGACTGCTCTGTAGTTTTGCAGCACCAACAAATGTCGTTGCAGCGGGCGGACGAACGCTTGCGCTGACGACGTCGGGGTGCTGACGAAGTGCATAGACGTGGTGGTGGTATCAGTGTCAGGTCGTCGAGTCGTAATTCTGGAACTCTATTGTTGACTGGAATATTATACCATTGGCCCCCCGGATCCTGAAGCAAGTAGCCCAGCTCAGGATCCCAAAGCTGCCGAAAGCCATCAACCTCAATCAATTTCCCAACTGATAGTAAAGATGGACAGTCTGGCAAAGCAAGGGCTGAACTATGTAAGCAACCTCGGGTAGCCGTATCTCGTAGTGCTCGTTGACAGTACGATCACCATTGGCGGTTTCCAGAATATGCTCTTCGCGAATAGATATGCGATCCGATTCGGTCTGCGTCAGTTCGTGTTTACCCTGAATATGATGCGCAGAACCACTGTCGAGAACCCAAGATCGTGTCAATGCAGCGGTCGAGCGTGGTGGGTCGACTTGCATCGTCGTTGTCTTCGTCTGGGCTGTCTTTGATGACTGCTTAACAGCGTCATCGTATTCTCGGGTCGCAGTTGGTGTGACCACCGACTCCTTGTTGTGTCGGTAGTCATATAGATCTTTGTACCACAGCTGTGCCTCTTTTTGACATTCTCGTAGAGCGTCTGCACTTTGATCCCACCATCGTTGTGGTAACGGGTCTGGTACATTGACAATGTCACCCTCATTCGGCATCTCCTTCCACTTGTCCAATCTGGCCCTGCCAGATACGGTGTGTAGGTAGTATTCCACATTACGTGTGTCGAAGCGTATCCGACGGCGTGTTTTGGTAGATGTCGTAGTGACCTTAGTGTTGGCCATGAGGGTCTTGTCACGAATGACGTAACTGCGGTCGGGACGGCGTGAACGTCGATAGTTGGCAGGAGAACGTGCTCTGGCGTGGGGAGAACCACGGGACGAACCACGGCCCGGGGAACGTCTGCCACGTCCTTTGTCACTACCATATGATCTATCACGGCCGCGTGGGCTACCGCGTCCGCCGCCACGGTTGTCTCGTCCTCGGGAGGTAGATCTCGAAGATCTGTCGTATCGACTTCTCGATTGACTGCGAGAGTCTAGAGACCTCCTGGATGTTGAACGAGATCGGTCGCATTGGCGTCGGTTGTCACGTCAATGGCGTGAGTCGTTTGCGTAGCGGAACCCCCCGCGTTGTGAAGAACGTTGGCTTCCTGATCCGCGGGATGGTGATCGGCCACGACTATCTTGACTGGGGGTCCGTGGTCGACTCGGGCTTCGCTCGGGAGTCTTCGCACCAGGTGTGAGATGTGCGGATTTGCATTTGTCGCCCTTGGGGCACTTGTTCTGTGCGAAGTCTTTACACTGTGCAACGTGTGGAAAGTTGCACTTGTCGCCTCTGGTGCATGTGTTGCGCTTGGCGAACTCGAAGCAAAATGGTTTCGATGCTGGCCTCTTGTGATTCGCAGGAGTTGACACGCTGCGGCGGGAGTTGCCACCAGCTGTCGATGATCTGGAAGATGTGTTGTTCTTCCAATCCCTGGAATATGCATGCAAAGCCTTGCACCGTTCACCATTGCGACAATTGCCTTTCTTCCAGGCAGCGCACACATTGACTTGAGAACGTGTCTCATGTTCGTACCCTAACTTATTTTGATTATTCTCCAATTGTTTGAGCTCCAGTACGTCCAGGACGCGCTGTCGAAGCCAGTCATAGGTTCGATTCGGGTCGCTGATCTTCATGCGCTGGTACTCGTACATGTCTTGTTTCATCCAGGCATGTCTTCGAACCTGTGTACGAAACAGAGATTCCAAGATATTTGGATCGGGTGCTTCTCGGCACTCCAATAATAATGCGTCCCAGTTAGTAATAAAACGTTGCAAATCTTCGTCTCCCATCCTCAGTTCTTTAAGGCGCTCGAAGTCGTGCAGGTCGTCATCAACCTCTGTCACTTTCTAGGGCTGTAGGATGTGCCAGTATATCTGGCGTCCTTTGGGCATGCGTCCTGCTTTGTGCTCTCTGGTTTCGATGAGCCTGATTTGGTAGCGCAAGTCTGAGGATAAGATGTCGCTCAGAGCGGTAGCGAGTTTGCACTCGATGCTCTCAAAGTCTCCACTGTCTTGTAAGTCCTCGAAGGTACACTCGGGCTGTTCGGCCACGCATAGGAAGGCATATGCTTTGGATGGTCGCCCCGAGGCGGCCCCAAAGTTCTTCCGTACCTTTTGCTGCCACTCGAGCAGCTGCGTGATCTTAGGCAAAACAGGGACTCGGACGGTGTCTGACTCCTTGATAGGAGTTGTAGTATGGACCGAAACCGCAGACAGTGGTTGTGAGGGTAGCGGTACACCGTCAGTAGTCGGTTCTGTGCGCACAGGAGACACATGGCGTGTCTGTGCAGAAGCTGCCGCGGAGGCTGCTCCTGGTGACGTACGTCGTTGTTGTCCTGCAGAAGCCTGTGGTGCTTCAGCGGACGCTGCCGTCGGCCTGTGCAGGTCGGTTGCATGTCGAAGGTGGAGACTGGTGTCGTTGGTGTGGTCGATCAGCTGATTCGTCCAGCTCGTCATGTCTTCGTGTATTTGGGCCACCTTTTGGCGTGTGTACTCATCAGTATCCCGAGAGCGTTGTGAGTACCGATCAAGTCGTTGCTCGTAGGCTCGGAGACGGGCGCCTTGTGCCTCCAGCTCGCTTTCCAGACGTGCGAGGAGCCCCATCGACACGTACTTTCTCAGTATCTCTTTCACGAACAACCTGGGAGAGCTCCAACTGCGCGTGGTCCGCCGCCTTCTCAACCTCCTGCAACCTGTCAGTGAGGCGGGCGAAATCGTAAACCGTGGGAGGAGAATCCAGCTGGCCAGTCTGGGCTCGCCCGACACGCAACTCTGCCAGGGCGTCCTGTACACCAGGAAAACGCTGCTCGATTTCAGAGATCCGGTTAGCGAGTGGCTGCACGACAGCGTTGGTCGCATCAAGCCTTTGAGTGATGACTCTCTCAGTACGCTGCAACATGTCGATCAGGCTCGACGAGTTGGCGCGTGCTTCGTTGCGAAGCGTCGCCGTAGTGTGGTCTATTTGGGATCGAAGATCATTGATCTGAGACTGAACGTCGCCAAGGTCGGTGGCCTCGGCTGGTGTTGGTCGGTTGCGGAGCTGGTCGTGGATCTCATCGTGTAAGATCCTGACTGCTGAAACGCCTGTGTCGCGTACGAGCACAAGCTGTTGCTCCATCTGCGCGAGGTAGTTGCGCAGGTTCTCGACCATCGCCGTTCGTTCACCTGAGTGTGACACCTCACGATCAAGCTGGTACTGCAGTTCACCTATGATGCGTCGATCTTCGGCGATCCTGGAATCGATGATCCCTAAGGCGCCGTCAAGATCTTGGCGCATGGCTGCAGTATTGGCAGCGTTCGTCTGAACGCTCTGCAGTAGTCCAGAGCATTGCCTGGACACGAAGGTTTCAACCTGGTCTCTGAGCTCAGCTATTTCACCTGCGGCGGACGTCTCCGCCAGCTGGTCGTCTGAGATGGAGAGGTGGGGAGCATAGGCTTCCCTCTGCCCCCTCTCGCGAGGAGTGCTTGGCCTCTGGGAGGCTGCACGCGGGCTCGACCTACTCTCGCCGCATGGGCCCGGGGCCCCACGACGGTTGCGCGCGGACGAGCTGCGACTCGGACCATGTGTGTGTGGTGTCTCATCCGATGATACCTAGGGATACTGCGCCTGCGGCTGTGCCGCCACTGGTCTACTGAGTTCCTCGAAGGTGGCTACGTGCTCCGCAACGGGAACGGTCGCAGGGCTGGGGGCACCAGCACCTGAGGTCCATCGGCGGTTAGCGCGAAAGCGCCCTGGAGTATCAGGACCAGCGAGGCCTTCGCAGGACGCAGTTGGGATTGCTCCCGACTGAGGAGGAGATGGAGGATCGAAGGTAGGCGTGCGAAACTCCTCCCTACCTGTTCCTACTCCTTCTCCTGTCCCCCCGCGGGCGGCGCTGCGGCGAAGTTCAGCAGCTAGCCGCGCCTCGGGTCCGTCGGAGCTGGGGGGGGGTACCTGGGGCACCAACACAGTCCGCACTAAGGCTCTCCAACTCATCACCGAGCCGTCGCGCCGTCGGAGAGCTCGGACGCGAGGCCCCGATGGACCCCTGACGGCGCGTGCGCCGCTTGAGTTCCATCGAGGCCGCGTGCAAGGCTGATAACCTGTGAATGGGGTTGAAGTACAAGGGCACAGAACCCCTGATCCGTTGGTAGAGGGAAGGAGGGATAGATGGATGTCTTCCCCTCCTGCACGATCAAAGGTATGATCGATCAGTCCCAAGCGCACTTGGGAAGTCCCAATACCTGAGCCCAAACGGCCAGGCGCAGGAGAGGTGAGGATAAGGAGTATTATATGAGGGTATTACACGGGTTCTATTCACAGGAGGGAGGAGGGACCAGGGAGGAGGGACCAGGGAGGAGGGAGGAGGGACCCGGGAGGAGGGAGGAGGGACCAGGGAGGAGGGAGGAGGAGGAGGAGGAGGAGGAGGAGGAGGAGGGAGGGAGGAGGAGGAGGAGGCGGCGGCGGCGGCGGCGGCCTCATCAGGTGCACGAGTGTCTGCAACTCAGCGCCAGTGGAAAACTGCCCAGCACTGCTTCAGACCCAAGCACCTCGAGTGCGCTCGAAAGCGGGCAGTGCCAAGGGGGGGGGCTTGAACGCCCCGCGGTGGACTCCAGCCTCGGAGATATCCCTGGAGCCACCGGGCGTCCCCGACAAAATTCGGATGCCACTACAGTGGGCCGTGACGAAGTGGAACGCTAGCAGGAAAAAATAAAATTAATAGCCCAACTCTATCCCTGCGTCCTTCGGTGCGATTCAGGAACAGTTCCCCGAGGGATTCGTCCAACTAAACGAAGGATGCTGGCCTCCAAAGACCGACCCACGGGATTCCGAAAGGGAGGAGGGAGGCTCAGCGGCCGAGGACGAGGGGGGGGTTGAAGTCGCACTCGAGGACGAGGGGGGCTGGGGCTCCAAAAAGTGTCGAGGGGGAGGGAGGTCAAGCGGGGGAGGCGTCAGAGGACGGGTCAGGGGAGGAGGAGGAGGGTGAGGCCCTCTAGCTGGCCCAGGGCTACACGGGCACAGGCTCTCGCGCGACGGCGGAGCAGGGGATGTTGGCAAGGCCGCTCTAGCTAGTGAACTCACCCTCAGAGGCGCCATCGTTCGAGGTGTCGAAATCATCACTCTGGGAGGCAATGTCATTCGATGTGTCGAAATCGTACTTTGGGGAGGTTGCGTCGACAATGTTTCTACATCTCGGGTGCATGATCCGCTCGTTGTGCGACTTGGGTGGGGTCCCACGCTTGATCTCTGCCCCGAGCTGCGTCAAGGAGTCGAGCAGCTGCGGCACGATGCCAGAGCTCTCTGCCGAGATGTGTATATTCATTGTCTTCCTGTCGTGTGTGTATGATATCCTGCAGTGTCGCACCGCGTCGCACATCTTCTCGTTGGTCATCGATCCGTCCGCCTTGATGGTGTCGAGATAGTCCGCAATCACCTTCGCGTTGGCCGCTCCGACTCTCTCGCCTTGCTGACGGACTGCGCCGAGCAGGGCCAGCCACAGATGTGGGCGTGGAACTCCGAGGGCGTCTAACTGTGGTACTTTGGCCTTCTCGCGCAGCGCCTGTGCGTTCTCCCGCCGCGGCCTGGTAGCCTCCTGGACAAAGAACTGGCTGGTGATCCGCATGGCCTGGCAAATCTGGCGCTCCTTCTCGAGATGGATCTGGTGGAACGCCGTCGCCTCCAGCGCTGCGATGCTCTGGGCGTTGCGCAGCGTCATGCGAACCAGAGCTGGGGAGAACGCCTGAATGAGCTCCATCGGGATGGATGGCCTCCATCTGCAACCTCGTGATGTCCTGCCTCTGGAGCCCGAACGCGTCGTCGGCCTGGTCGATTACGTCGGCGAGCGCCCTGGTGATCCGATCCATCTCTGGCCCCACTCGCTGCTGCTGTTGCTGCTGCTGCTGAGGAGCGCCTCCCTCCGCCAGTCGGGCCGCCTGCTGAGGCCCTAGGGCTCCTTCTGCGCGTCCGACTCGGGGGGCCTGGTCTCCTCCTCGTCGGGCGGGTCGGCCACGGCGGTCGCCGCTGCGTGAGCGGAGGGCGCGGCCTCGCTCCTCGGCGCCTTGGCTCATCGCCCTCTCCGCCAAATCCATGCTCGTCGAATACTAGTGCTGGCGGCGGTGGGGCGTGGACGTCTCTGATGTGCCTCTGAAGCTCTGCGAAAGTCTCGAAAGGCTCAATGTGTCTTGAGCCTGGCGGCATACCGTCCACGAAACAAGGCATAACCGAATCCAAGCCCTGACAGAATGGACAGTGCAAATCAACAGGTTCCTGGACAGGCGGAGCATAAGGACTCATATCACACAAACATCTCCCCCTACGAAGCGATTGTACAACATGCCTCCTGGCGGTAACCTGGCTCCGAAAGGTCGACATACAGTAAAGGCACTGCTTTGACAAAACCAACATGTTTGAGGGGACTCGCATCTTGCGGGCAGGATGATGACACTGGTGCGCAATCAACGCCCCCCGACTGTAGTAGACCATCCCACACCTCCCTCCATCCTCACCAGGTAGATCGCAGACGTGCTCTTGTAGGGGCTCCTCAGGGGGTTGAATCTGGGATCTCCGGGCCTGTGCCTGGCTGCGGATCTCTGGAACTTTACGAAGAAGAGCGGGGTTGAAACTGCAGAACTTCTTACTCACGGACGGCACAGTGAGGATCTCAAGGAGCGAGTGCGTCGCAAGAAATTCGGGGCCATTGCGCAGATACTGTAAAGCCCCGACATCTTGCTCGAATTGCTTGGCCCACGGATTCGCGTCGCTGGCAATCATGCCAGTCGGCGCGAAGGTACCGCCCTCCTCCAGACCGCCCAGTGCACCGAACAGCACAGTGAGAACCTGCCTGCTATCAGCAGGGAAACGTACCAGGCGTTGCCACTGCCGCAACCGTCGTACCAACAGCTCAGCCCTGGAGTCCGTGATCCTGAGTGCTTTCTTTCATCACCTGCGTTTCCGACATCGATCTGCATTTCGGAGCCTGGCCAGGACCCCTTGGATCAAACTCGGGTCGACGGTCGCGGAGAACAACGCGAGCGAAATTGAAGACCACGGCGTCGAGCCGCTTCAAATCAAGCTTGCCAGGAAGGTAGGTCTCCAACCCCGAGTAAGCAGCACTAACTATCAGGCCAGAGAACGCCATCCTCTTTAGTCTAATAGAGTGTGTAGTGTCCCAAAATCTGCCCAACCTCCTCCATGCCGCTCTCGTCGCCTCCACCCCCCTCCTGATCTCAGCTCCACATCCTCCAGTGAGTTGCTCCATTCCTCCAAGATAAACCGATTCTGCCGAGACCACCCCAGGTAGATGGACCCCTTGAGAAAGCAGAGAACGTGTGGCCGTATAAGCCCCAGGGCCCACCATGACTGGCATACAGACCTCTTTGTCAGGGTTCTGTGCGAACCCCCCCTGCTCCCGAAGTTCACGATCTAGGATAGCGTTCGAGGCGAGCACGCGAGACCTGGCCTCCAGCGGGTTCGGGCAAGTAAGTGGCATCGTCTGGTGTATATCGCCAGCGTAATCTCTGATCGCAACGTCGTGCATCTCATCCGTCAAGGCACAGGTCATAAGGCTCGAGGCACGAACAAGAGGGACCGGGGCTGGCAGACGCTCATCTTGAAACTGAATAACGTCCTGGTAGAGCTGATCTATCCACGACTCGATAGGCTTCAAGAAACTGCGCACAAAGAGTTCACATGCATTCCCATCCCCCATCCCAGAACCATGCGTAGGCTGAAAGTAACCAACTTGCTCTCCCGCCCGAATCTCCACCACCGCCTCTGCGTGTCGCCGTTGCAGCAACGCCCTATCCTGCGGGCGAGGAATGACTTCCATCACCGTCTCCTGCAACGAAGCGTGCGAAGTCGAGGGGAACGCATTCGACATGTCTTTCTTGACAAGCAAGTGTGAGATGCCTAACTTCTTCAATCTCCAGCTGTGTACCTTGGCCACGAGTTGTGCGTTCTGACGCGCGCGATGCGCTGCGTACCCATGTGCATGCGGGGGGGGGGGGGGGGAGGTTTACGATGTCTGAGGTACATGCCACGAAACCACGCCTTCGCAAACGGGCAATAGCAATGAATCAGTCGCATGGCTTTCGCATTCTTCCGCTCGTTCCCCTTCGACAACTGAAATGTCCGACTCCAGCGCCACTGGCGGGGCGTGCGTGTCATACTTCGGATCTGGCGAAACACTCGGCGCAGGCGCTGCGTGAAACGGGGGCGCTCAACGTGCCGACGCAGCTGGGCACACTCGAGCGCACGCTCGCTTAAGTGCTCTGTGTGCGGCCACACTCCAGTGAAATCACGCGTAGCGTGCAGCATAAGCCAGTACTAGAGTTCCGCTGGTACCGAGTGATCAGGCGCATCCTACGGCGAGCAGCACGGCGAAGTTGATCGAGTGTGCGAAACCAGTCATCATGTGCCAGCGAAGCGGGCGCGCCTGCGTAGTAGTCAAGGCCCTCCTCCTCCAGTCTCTGAAGTTCCTCTGCGGCAGCCTCTGCGGGGGCCTGAAGCACCTTGGCGCTGAAGCCGTCCTCCCTCGCCGATGCCACCACGGTGTGCTCCCACTCCTGCAGGCTCGGCAAGTAGCAGTCTGGAACGTTGAAGCTCCGCTGCCTGGAACCTCGACATCTGGAACCGACGGCATAGATAGTGCGCCACAGGTTCGTAGTGTCTCCACATGCATGAAGAAGGCAAGCTTCCTGCATGAGCTCCTCAATCCGATCCAAGTCGAGGCGCTTCTTGAGCGCCTTGAGATCCTTCTCGATCTGTCGAAGTTCGAGTCGGCCCACCTCGGCGAAGCAGGTTTTGCGGGCATGTTTCCGCTTCGCTAGAGCCGCTTCCCTCTGCAGAAGGAGCTGCGTGAGCGGTGAGTCTGTCCTCTGCTGAAGTGTCGCCTCTGGGAGAGCAGCCGAGCGGATGTCCTGGACCAAAGACTCCCAAGCCAACGATGGGTCCAGCCTAGTAGTGTCTCTTTCCCAAGTGCCTCTGGAGTTCTCACAAAGTCTCTCAAGCCCCCCCAGGATCTCAGTGCCTTCTCCTCTGCCAAGCTGAAGAATACGTGAGAGGTAGTTCCGGCCCCAACGAGCAGCTGCGGGCGCAGATGGTGGAGCCTGTAGCCGATAGTGAGCCTGCCAAAGAACTGGGGCGTGATCTGTGGGGCGCCAATCAGGTATGACCTGGAGTTCCTTCATGGCCTTACGAAGCGTTCTGCAACTCAATGTAGCCGCAACCGCATCCGCTGGAATCAAAATATGATCGGGGGCGCTGGAATGTTCCGTACCGAAATACGTGGGTCCAACAGGGAAGAATGAAGTCAACACGGCCATATCTTCCATCTCTAGAATACGCCACAATTATATGGAGGTTTCGTTCTCTATGGAGTTCGCCCAGGGCCCAACATGTCGGTTGTCATTGGTAGGCGTCGGTAAGCCTTGCCCAACTCTGCGCAACCCAAATTGACAGTTCACATCTAGGGCCACCACCACAAGCGATCTCCTCGTAGCCTCCTGTATTGACTTGTGTAGCCACGATGCAAGTTGTCGGCAAGTCTGTCTCCAATGATCTGATTTCATGTTGTTCGCGGGCGGGAAATATGCTGCAATAATCGTGATATCGAAGGTGCCCGAGCGAACTCTGAGTAAGCCGCCTCGTCCTGCGAGATTCTGCGGCGGGTAACGTATGTCAACTACATGAGTACGTCGAATGGATCTCTTTCGGACAAAGATGGCGCAGCCAGTTGATTTATTGGTGTGCCTGCCCTTCTCCCACCCAAATTCAAAGACAAGATGATTCCGTGTGCTCGACGTGCTGACGGGCTGCTGTAGCTTTCTCCTCTGAGTGGTACCTGGGCACACGATGACGTCCACAAACGAGAGGCTCTGCGAGATGTCCTCTGCCCTCCAAGCCTCCAAGAGATGCAGGGGATTGTACAGAACAAAATTCAATAGAGCGTTACACATCAATCAAGGATTCATGTAATAGTATCGTAAAAAGTGTAAATGTGTGCGTGTCGGGAACCCCCCCCCCGATCCTCAGGGCGTGTCGGGGCGACAGCGGGAGGGGGCGAAATGGCCCTGGCGCCGCGGTCCTGGGCACAGGGGCTGGAGGAGGAGGAGGAGGGAGGAGGAGGAGGGAGGAGGAGGAGGAGGACTACCCAGGACTACCCAGACAAGGACCAGCAAAAGTCCATGAATGCAGTGCTGCCTGAAACCCACGACAGCCTGAGACGTCGAGCACCTCGCCGCGCCCTCGGAACAGGCGACGGGTGCCGCCGCAGAGGCCGCCACCCCTGGCAGCTGTTGCGCCGGCCAGCGCAGGGCGGCGCTCACGGCGTCGCAGGCCCAAGGGAGCCCGCACCGGCCCCGACCCCCGAGGGGGCCCCAAGATGGGGACGGGCACCCAGCAGGACGAGCAGAGGGACCCAGAGCCAGGGGAGCCTGGCAAGGGTGGGGTATCCCAAAACACATGGAGGGCTCAAGAAAAAGTAAGCACGGCTCAAGCAGATTGTTATGAAGGCTCAAGACGTTGCTCTGGCCATGGAGGCACGGTCCGTGTGATGGGGGTGCAAAAATCGATCGACGCCGTCCCGGGGCCTGGGCGTTGGAGGTTCCAAAAGAATTGTTCTAGCCATGGTAAGGGGGGGGGGAGGCCTGGGCGGCGGGAGCTCCAAAATGTTCTTCAGCACCGGAAGAGGGAGAGGAGGAGAGGGCGCAGGTATTGCGTTGCAACGCATTGAGTTACATTGCGTTGCAGATCATTGTATTGTGCTGTATGTCATTGCATCCTGTTGTACTGCATTGCGTTGTAGCATATTGTATTGTATTGCGTTGCATTTGCAATGTAGTACTTACGTTGCACTGTGTTGTGGGCGAGAGGGAGGAGGGGAAGACAAGGGAGGAGAACAGGGGGTAGAGAGGAGGGGAGGAGTGACGAGGGAGGAGGAAGAGTGAGGAAGGGGGAGGCGGGAGGAGGAGGAAGGAGGGAGGATGGAGGAGGGGGAAGGGAGAAGGAAGATGAGGAGGAAAGGATAAGAGTGTTGTTCGTTCCTCTGGCCCTTCTCATCGTCGTCGTGGTCGTTGTCGTCGTCGTCGTCGTCGTGGCATACTCCGCCACCGCGTCTCACGGTACGAAGTGGGGTGCCATCAGGTGCTCCAGAGTCCTCTGTAATCTGCACATGGCGAGTAGACTGGAGTTGCATTTGTCTTCGGACACCGCGGCGCTGTCACTGACGGGAAGAGTGGAATATAGTTTTTCCGCCCGCCCAGGCGTTGCCATGTGGCGAGTGGGACAGGATTGTTTTTTCTTGGGCCCCCGCGGCGCTGACACGCGACAAGGCGCGCATTGCGTTACAGTGCCTTGTGTTGCACTGCGTCGTATTGTATTGCATAGCGCTGCGATACGTTGCATTGCATTGCAGTGCGTTGCATTGCATTGAATTGAACATTTTCCGGCCCCGGCCAGAGTAGCCCTACTAGTGCGCCCCGGCCAGGTTGCAAAAGGCCGGACCAGTAGGCCAAAGTAGCCGTACTCGTATCCCCGCTGGCGCGGATTTTCGAGGATGTCTCGAGCGGGGGCTTCCTCCTCCGATCGCACGGGTAGGCCAGAGTAGCCCCACTATAGTTCGCCCCGGCCAGGCCGCCGGGGCCGTACAAGTACGCCAAAGCAGCCCAACTTGTAGCCCCACTGGGCCAGACTTTCGAAGATGTCTCGAGCGGAGGCCTTCTCCGCCGGTCGTACGAGTAGGCCAGTAGCCCCACTGTTACGCCCCGGCCCCAGAGGCCGTACCAGTAGAAAGTAGCTGTATTCTGGCAGCCCCACCGGGGCGGACTGTCGAGGATGTCACGAGCGGGGGCCCTCCTTCGCCGGTCGTACGAGTAGGCTGAAACAGCCCTACTGGTACGCCTCGGCCAGGCTCCAAAGAACCGTACCAGTAAGCCAAAGTAGCCCCACTTATAACCCTCCAGGGGCGGACCTTTTGCGGATGTCTCGAGCAGGGGCCCTCCCTCGCCGGTCGTACGAGTAGGGCACATGAGTCGCATCCCTGCGCCCAGCACCAGCACGCCATGGTAGCCCTACTTTCGCCACGCCGGACTTTCGAGGCTGCTTCGGGCTGAAACCCTCTCCGCCGGACGCACGACCCAGACATGATCGCGTCGTTTAAAAAAATCAAGACGAGAGGTTATTGGCCATTTTCGGCCCCGGGGGACCCTCGCTGGGCCTCGGGACCGTCAAATTAGCCTGACGAAAAACCCAACCATACGTAGTTGTGAATACCGCAATTGTGGATATATTCCTCGGTGGCGCTCCCTATGGGGCCACGAACCGCATGAAAGGCGTGCCGAAATGTGCGGCGGGGGCACACAACGCGAAGGAAAATTATATTTCTGATTACGAGAGACTGAACGCGGATGAGTCTGAGCGCGAGCGCGTCTGTTTGTGAATGGGATTGCGTGCGAGCGAGTCTATGTTCATGAATGGGAGCATGACCAAGCTCAGTGTAACTTTATATGAATGTGAACGGATTGAGTATAACTGGTTCTGAGTACTTGTGAAATTGACTGTGGCCGCCGCGAAGAGCCCCCCCCCCCCAGAAATGCCAATGGCAGCGCCCGCACGCCGCGACGCCCGTGTCGGCGCGCCCCTCACGAGGATAGCGCCCGCTTTTCTTATTGTCCTGTCTCTTTGCCCGCGCACTCCAAACTCCTAGGCCGCGGGCGCAGCGCAGCGCGGAGTCCCCGCGACGCGCGCAGGTCGCCGCGGAGGGGCCCCAGCGGTGCGCACGGGTCGTCCGCTGCGCGGAGCACAGAGAGCTAGCCGGCTGGCTGATTGCGGGCAAGGCTCCGGCCGCCGGGCAGAGCGACGACGGGCGAGCGATGCGCTGGGCAGAGCGCCGCACGGAATCCCCGCGACGCGCGCTGGTCGCCCGGGAAGGGCCCCAGCGACGCGCGCGGGTCGTCCGCAGCGCGAAGCCAGACAAGTAGTTGGACAGTCGAGAGAAGGCGCGGCTCGGGGGGGGCGCTCCTCAGGTCAGGCCTCGCGGATAAACTCGGTGAAGCCGAGCTCCCTGGCGAGGGCCGTCGCCTCCCTCCTGCACCGCTTCGTGCGCGCCGCAAACTGCTCCAGCTGCTTCCGCAAGCCCTCCGGCGGCCCTGCCAGGAAGAACTCGATGCGCGGCGCCCGCATGAGCAGGAGGTCCTCGTGGCGCGTGGCGCGCCAGAGCAGCACATGGAGCTCCAGCCACCAGTCGTCGTCCTCCTTCTTGCCGTTCCCGACCTCATGGCGGCCGCAGTCCAGGATCACGCCTGGGCGACGTCGGCCGAGGGAGCAGTGCGCCGGGCAGCCGACGGCCCAGGGCGAGAGCCCGCAGGACCGAGGTCTGGCCGCGGACTGCTCGCGCCCCGGAGGTCTGGCCGCCTCCGGAGCGCCGTTCCCGCGCCCCGTCGCCTTCTCGCATGGTGCGCCCCTGGCACGCCACCGTGGCGATGACCCTGCCGTGCGAGAACGGGAAGCCCGTCCGGGTGACCTTGGAGGTGCGGAAGGTGAACGGCTCCGACGCGCGGGGCTCGATGAACACCAGCGGGCCCGCGAGGTCCCTCGCGAGGCTGTCGTCGTGGCGCTGCAGGTCGTCCACGAAGGGCGCGCTCGCGTACTTCTCCATGCGCACCCAGAACCCCAGCGGCAAGCACCTCAGGTAGATATTATTCTCCCCGTCTCTCTCTCTGCTCTCTCGACGTCGTCCCGATCCCGAGGGTCCACGACGATGTGCACGATCTGCCCCTCGGCGTCCTTGACGAGGCCGTTCTTGAGGTCGAGCGCCTCCAGGAGCCAGATCCGCATGCCCACGTGCACCGGGAGCAGTCCGTGCATGCCACCGGTATTCTTCGGGTTGGCACAGTTCATCATCTTGGCGGCGTCCTCGACGTTCATCGTCGGGGCAGACCTGTCGGCCGCCTGCACGAGGAAGAGGGGCTTCTTCAGGACGTCCGCGTCCCGCTGGGCTCGCATGTTCATCCACCGCGCCACTGTGTCCCAGTAGGACCCGATCATGTGGCCGTTCTGGAACCTCTCCTCCCGGAGCCGGCGATCATCGGGTTTCAGCTGCATGGCGTTCCACGTGACCCGGATGGCCGGAGGGACCTGCTTCCCCGGTTTGCGCAGGAACGCCATGAGATCTCGGAGCTTGGTATCCTTGAAGCGGTTGGACGCCTGGAGCTCGAAGCACAGCGGCGTGTTGCAGAAGAGCTTCATCACTGCCTGGTACTCTGGAGCGAGGTTGATGCCCGCCGCCGCCAGTTCCTCGAAGCTGGAGATGTGCGACACCTTGCCTCCCGTCGGCTTCAGCTGCAGGAAGTCCCCCAGGTGGACCACGATGGGCATCCGGCCGAAGGCGCCGCCGACCTGGTCGCACTCCCGCTCCTCCGCGCCCCACTCGGCCTTGCGTCCCAGGTAGGATCGGAACGCCAGCATGTTGTACAGGTTGGGCGAGATCATGCTCACCTCCTCCAGGATCAAGCACCTGACCGCCTCCCACGTGTCCTGCAGCGCTTTCAGCTTGCCCCCCGCGGGTATGTCCTTGTTCCTGAAGGACTGCACTCCTATGACTCCCGCCCGGTGGCAACTGACGGCCTTGTGAGCGCCCGTGGAAATGTTCGCGGCCTGGGACCACTTCGCGCAGACTATCAGCGTGGACGAGTTCGCCTTGCCCGGTTCCACAGGGAACAGCGCGTCCATGGCTGGCAGCACGATATCCTGCACCATGGCGGTCTTGCCGCTGCCGCCCTGGCCCAGGAGCAGGAACTGGAACGTCTTCCGCTTCGCGTCCTTGGCCATGCTGCAGTCCACGATCTTCTGCTCCTCGCCCCACGCCACGTTGCAGGCGTTCGCGAACGCCGTGACGAACAGGGCCTGGTCGGGCTTCAGAGGGCGGCGCTCCTGCTTCCCCGTGCTCGGGTTGACCACGCCGTCCTCGAACTTTTTGACGAGGCGCTTGACGAGGTCGCTGGGCCGCTGCAACTCCTCCGACGGCTCCCACCGCGCCTGCGCCGCCTCGGCCGGCATCGCGCCAGCGCCCGCTGCCCCGACGTCGTCCGGCGCGGGGGCGTCGTCCGCGGGCACGTCCGCGTCCTTCGTGCCCTCCTTGGCGAACCTCTTTCGCTGGGCCTCCACCAGGTTCTTCAGCTCGTCTGCGTCGAGGTCGCGCAAGGCCCTGAACGGAGCGAGGACGTCTTCCTTCAGGGCGCGGGCAGCGCGCCGCGGCGCGTCGGCGTCAGTCGGCCCGGGCAGCGCGCCGTTCTCCATCATCGTGGCGGCCTTCTTGAGCTCCTCCACGAAGGCCTGCGTGCGCTCGGCGGTGTCGAAACGCAAGATCTGCCCGAGCGTCTCGGGGTCGAAGTGATGCTCCAGGACGACGTTGGCGCCCAGCTTCGCGAAGCCGTCCTGGGCGCGGATGCCCCGGGCCTCCACCTGCGCGGCGCCCGCCCCCGAATCCTCGGCGCCCTCCCGGAACACGGGGGCCTCCGCGACCTGCACGTCGTCTTTCTGCGGCCTCTTCGGCTTCGAAGCCTTCGCCTTGGAGACGCCGTCGAAGTTGGCTGCGGTCTTCGTGGTCTCTAGGGCCAGGTACTCCTGCACCGTCAGCATGCTGTCCAGCCAGTTGCCCAACTCCGCGCACTGGGCGCACTGGCACGGAGGCTGCACGTCCTCGTGGCGGTCGCTGCGCTTCTCGCGCAGTGCGGAATCGACCTCCCCCGTGTTCCAGATGCTGGGCGTCGCCCACGACCCGACGTCATTCCTAAGGCACTTCGCCCGGGCCGTCTTCGCCAAATGCTCCTGGGCGGTGGCGGACGACTCCCAGCCGCGCTGGAACGGGCCCGCCACGCCCTCCCCCGCCGGCTGCGCCGGCCACTCCGGCTCGCCCTCCGGCGCCGCGCACATGTGCTCGTACGCGCGGAGGTAGCGCAGCTCCTTCGTGTCGTTGGGGCCGTCGGCGTCCGGCAGGTGCACTGGCCGGAGCAGCACCGACTTCATGAGGCAGTGCGTCTCCACGTTCGACTCCGCGCTCACGAACTGGAAGCCTTCGGCCTTCGGGATGCGCGGCTCGACGGCCAGCCTCTGCGCCCAGTTCCGCGCCGCCGAGTAGGACGAGCCGAAGGCGATGTCGACGTGCAGGGCGCGACCCCCGCTGCCCTCGGGATCCAGCTCCCCGGCCGGAAGGGCATGCAGCGGCAGTTCCACGCGGTACACCCAGATGCTGTAGACGTACAAGCTCATGTCTCGGACAATAGGGTGGTCTCCGCGGTGCATCCAGTCGTCGTGCTGGCTCAGCACTGCGCCCCTGAACTTGCCCTGCGCGAGGCCCTCGACAGTCGGCCCCGGTGTCTCGGGCGCCTCTTCGGCCTCGCCTTCCCGCAACTTGTTCAGCGCCTTCGTCACGTCGCGCAGCGAGCTGCCACTGGCGCTCGCGATCTGGAACGCCTGGTGCGCGTACTCGATCGTGTCGAACTCCTCGCCGTCGGGGCTGACGTACACAGGCTCGCCCTCGCGCTGCACCTGGCGCCACCCTGGCATCGCGACCTGCTGTCCAGTGCCAAGGACCACGTACGTGATCAAGGCGGCGGGTGCGCTTTCCGCGGCGTCGGCCTGGCCATACCGCCTGCGCCAGGGCTCCGCGGCGAGGTAAATGGACTTCCGCATGAACACCTTCCAGCAACGGTGCGTCATGAAGGAAAGGTGCCCGAAGAGCATGGGGAAGACCATCTCGCTGCCGCTCTTCCAGGAGGCCCTGCGGAAGCAGGTCTCGAAGCGGGCCAGCACCTGCAGCGTGCGCTTGAAATATTCCTTGCGCTTTCCTGCGGCGGTCGACTGGGCCTCGTCGCTGGCGCCGCCCGCGGCCTGCGCCTCCCTGTCGTCCCACTGGCTCTTCAGGCGGCGCACGCCGTCGAGGAGCTTGCAGAGCACGTCGTCCATGCTGGGGTTCACCTTCGTGGTGTACGAGTTCACGTAGTAGCTCGTGTTGTGGGCGTCCACGAAGGTGGCCAGCGCGTGCCGCTCCAGGTCGCGTTGGAGATCGGCGCGCGCAGCGTCGCCACCGTCCACGGCGGGGCTGTCGCGGTTCGCGAGCTCCCTGAAGATCTCGTGCCAGTCGGTGACTACGACGAGGTCCCACTTCTCCGCGGACGTGGTGTTCAAATGCTGGAACCATCCCCAGTCCTCCCGGGCGCCCACCGAGAAGTCGGCGTAGCGCTGAGGGTAGAGGCCATGGTTGTAGCTCTTGCGGTCCTCCTCGTTCGCCGGCGGTTCCAGCTCCGACGCATCCATCCACAGACGCGGGGGCAGCACCCGTCTCATGTCCTGAACGTCCACGTTGCACCGCGCCGGGACGACCGCCGCGCACTTCGTCGAGGTCTCACCGGGGTGGAGCTGGAAGGTGACGATGCGCCCGGCCATGCCGTAGTCCGTCTCCCGGAAGATGCCGATGCAGCCGCGCAGAGCCTTCCCGCGCGCGCGGAGCCGGCACTCTTGTGAGTCCCCCCCCTCGGGCCACGTGCACAGCGTCACCAGGTTGTAGAAGTTGTGGCGGCAGATCTGCGAGCCGCGCATCTTGTCGGAATGGTACTTGTAGCAGGAGGGGCTGCAGACGTGGATGCCGAAGCCGATGACGAGCTCGCGCGCGTCGCGGCACATCTCGCGAATCCACTCGTCGCTCGGGAGAGACTCCGCCAGGGTGCCCCCGCCGCGATACCTCGGGAAGATGCCGGAGGCGCTGCTGGAGAGCGGCCGCCGCCAGTACCCCTTGTTCTCCGCGGCCCTCTGCTCTGTCCACGCCGCATCGCCGTCTACGGCCTCGCCGTCGTTGTTGAGCAGCGGTAGATCGGCGCGAATCGCCCTGTGGTAGCCGTCTGCCCTGGGATCGTAGAACCACAGCGCCTCCTCCGTTTCGCCTTCCCTACCGAGCTGCTCTGCCGTCGCCATCTCCGCGCCCCCGTCGGCTCTGAAGTACCGCTTCTCGTTGGGCCCGAAAGGCAGCGGCGGCACCGCGACCCCGCACTTGTTCTCGCCCCCCTGCAGCTGCAGGGGCAGCAGCTCCACGGCGCTCTGCTGGGTGGCGACCACGGCCTGCACCACCTGCCGCATCCACAGGTTCAGGCGCTCCTGGAAGCGCGCCTCGTCGCGCTGCAGCATGTCCAAGAGCACGGGCAGCTGACCCTGCAGCAGCCAGATGAGGATGTGCGGGCGCAGCGAGCCGCGGCCCTGAGCCTCGACCGGACCGAAGGCCGCCGCCAGGGGGCCGAACACCGTGGACACGCCCATGAGGTCGGCCGCCACGCCGTCGGAGATCCAGTGTTCCGAAGCCTATCGAACTTCTCCTCGCCGCCACCCGACGGTCTCCTGGCGCAGGCCGAGGACGTGGACGAAGAACAGCCTCATCATCAGCTCGAACACCACGGCCTGGCCCACGGGGTCCGCGGCGATGCGCTGCGACATCTCGCTGAACGTTACTTGCTCCGCCTCGGTCAGGTCGTTGCCGAAGGAGTACTCCTCCCCCTGCACGATGAGGATCAGGGGCTGCTTGGTGTCTGCCAGATTCGGGGTGACGAACTGGACGGGTGGGCCGAAGCGCAAGGTATATGCCTCGCCCTCTCCACGCAGCTCCCGCCTGTGTCCGTCGGACCCGACTTGGCTGGCGGCGGCCTGGCCAAGGGTGGCGAAGGCCTTCCGCACCTCGTTCGGGGTGTCCTTGTCCTTGAGGATGCCGTGCAGCGTGGCCTTCCCGCCCGTCTGCTGCGCCCTGAGCTGCACCTCCTCGATCATCTCCGGCGCGATGTCCGCGCAGGCGCGAGAGGCCCCGAACGCCCCCGGCGTCTTCATTAAGGTGCAGGTGCTGGTGGTCGTCTCCGTGACTCTCCAAAGGAACACAGCAGGTGCACGTCGTACCAGGAGCTCCGGAAACGACTGATGGGCCTGGCCACGTACTTCTCCTCGTCGCCAGGCACGTCGTACTCCATCTCCTCCCGCGTGAGAAGATTCTTGATGAAGTGCGCCACGCTGAAGCAGAGCCGACCCTCCTTCTGCTTCTGCGGATCCTCGTCTCCGTCCGGGGGGAGCTGGCCGAGGCCCCAGGCGCAGCCTCCGTAGCAGAAGTCCGTGGGCCTGGAAACGGACCAGTACTTCGGATTCCACCAGCTCTCCGCCTTCCTCGAAATGGGCACCCGAAGCCTCGCCTTCCGCTGGCCGTCGGGACCGGGCGGCCCCTGCAAGGAGCGCGGGTCGTCCTCGGCGGGAGCCCCCGCGACTCCTGCAGGTCGCGCCAGGTCGCCCGCGCCCTCCTCCGCCTGGCAGTTGTTCGTCCCCAGCGCCCGGACGCCCCAGCGCAGCTTCGCCATGTCCTCCCCGGGGGAGATCTTCCGACAGCGCGCGTGGAACTCCTGGCAGAGGTCCCACAGGCGGTGACGCCCGATCTGGTCCAGCGGCAGCGCCCTATCCTCGCCCCCCTGTTCCTCGAGCCTGGACATCAACTCGTAGGCCACCACGCGCCCCGCCTGGCTCTCCATCCTCTCGAGCACGCCCTGGAGCGCCGGCAGGGACGTGAGCTCGCTGACGTCGTCCATGTGGTCCTCAAGGACGGACAGCCACTTGGTCAGCTCCTGCGCGTCCTCGGCGGCCGCGCTCATCTCTGCCTGCGCGCCAGTGGTGGCCGAGGCGGGCCCCTGCGCCTGCGCGACGTCGTCCAACGCCGCGTCCGTGGGGACATACTTCGCGCAGGCCAGCACGAAGTCGGGCACGTCCGGCTGCGGGGGGAACCGGTCCACGAGGTCCGATCGGCACTGCACGCCCGGGTCATTGTACACGTAGTTGCGCTGCTTCAACAACCGCGCCTGGGCGTCGCACTCCGCCTTGTCGACGTGCAGCGCCACCTCCTCCCTCATAGCTCTCAAGGCCCTCTCCTGCTTCTGCTCCTCGGTCAGGGGGATACCCTCCTCGTCGTCGTCGGCGCCCGCGAACACG
Source organism: Prorocentrum cordatum (assembly GCA_963575745.1). Classification (NCBI taxonomy): domain Eukaryota; class Dinophyceae; order Prorocentrales; family Prorocentraceae; genus Prorocentrum; species Prorocentrum cordatum. The sequence goes on from CAUYUJ010014915.1 coordinate 1,010,168, forward strand.
GCCACGAACGTGTCCCTGAACATGTCGGGCTCCGGCGGGAAGCTCCGCGTCGCGTGGCCCACGTTTCCGTTCCCGAACACGATGGCGGTGCCCTGCATGGCGTACTGCAAGAACTTCTGCCTCCAGGACTGCTGCTCCTGCCGGACGGCCTTGTCGGCGCCCTTGCTGGACAGGTAGATCTTCGTGGACACGACGCGGCCGAGCGCGAGCAGCATCTGGTGCGCGAGAGCGGCCTCCCTGAGCAGTGGGTGGCGGCGGCCCAGCCAGAGGTCGCTAACCAGCGCCATCAGCGGCACCTCGGGGTGATCAGACCACAGGTCTCTCCGGCAATCGTCGCGCACTTTCACTGGCACCTTCCCTTCGAGCGCCTCAGGCGCCACGCGCCTCCTGTGCAGGAGTATCTTCGTGGACTTCGGCGAGCCCTCGCAGTCGTTGCGGGGGAAGTCCACGGCCGACGACATCAGCTCGTCGCGCGGTATGAGGGGCCATCGTTGGCGATGCCACTCGGCCGACAGGCAGTCCGCGAACTGGGCCCGGTTCTTTATGGTGCACTTGTCGCCGACGAGGTACTCCGAGTGCAGGTTCTCGGACCACTGCTGCATGGCGCAGCAGACGCAGGCCTGGAAAGCGCGGGGCTCCCTCGCCTGACACGCCGCCTGAGCGCGGGATGCCGACTCCGCCGCTCCGGCCGCCTGCAGGGAGATCTCCTCCGCGGGCCCCCCCTGACCGATCTTGCCGATGATCCTGCCGACGATCTCCGCGTGGAGCAGCTGCTTCTGCACCTCCAGTTCGGGCTTCGGGACGAACGGCTCGCCCACGGGGTCGACGGTGGCGCGGCACTGGGAAATGCGGAACCTGGCAACCACCTGCAGCGATGGCGGGGAGCACCGCCCGACCCCAGCGCTCTCGATGCCCTTATCGCTGGCGCTGGGAGCGCCAGCGCTAAGGGCACGTCACCGGGGGCTGGGCGCAGTTCCCCGCCGCCCGCTCACCTGGCGCTCCTCGGTCGGCGACGGCTGGGAGGGCTCCAGCTCGCACCGCGCCACGTACTGCGACTGGTACCACCGCTGCCCCCCGTGGACTCTGCCCTGGTGCGCCTTGAACGCCTCCCTGTTGGGGAACTCGGCCCCGCACATGCGGCAGGCATAATGCAGCGCAGGCGCGGGGCACTGGAACCACTCAGAGCGATCCCGAAGGCGCGCAGGCATGGCCGAGTGCCGGGGCGGGCCGCGGTTGCAGGGTCTGCGCTGCCACGCATCGGCCAGGTGCGCCCTCAGCGGGTTGCCATCGTCCTGCGCGCCCGGCCCGTCGCCCACCGCCAAGCGGACCGCGGCCGCCACGGAGTGGGCGCTGTGGGCGGAGTTCAGACGCTCGTCCAGGAGCTCCGCGACATGGTGCATGAGCCACTCCCCGCTCTCCGGTCGGCGCTTGGCGTCGGAGATCTCGTTCTCCGTGACCCCGAGCGCCTCCCGCAGCCTGCCAGCCAACTTGTCAAGCCGATCGGGGGCGCGCAGGAACGTCGCCCATCGGTTGGCGCAGTCGTCGCCCGCGTAGACGAAGAAGTCCGGGCAGTGCTTAAGGAGGTCGTCGGTGGCGGCCAGCGGCTCCAGGAGGTGCAAGAGCAAGAACAGGTCGCCGCACTCCCGGCGCGCGTCGCACGCCGCCTGCAAGCCCTTCGCCTCCCTGCTGCGGAGGACCAGGGCGGCGGCGTTGTTCTGGGCGTCCTGCCAAGACCCGTCGGCGTTGTCTCCCTTGCTCTTCGGCCTCTGCCCCTGCCGGAGCACCTCCTCCGGCTTGCAACCGCGCTTCTGGTCCTGCCGACCGCCCCGGTTCTGCTGCCTCCCAGCGCGGCTCTGCTGCCTCTCCTGCTGCCTCCCAGCGCGGCTCTGCTGCCTCTCCTGCTGCCTCACGGCGCGGCTCTGCTGCCTCCCGGCGCGGCTCTGCTGCCTCCCAGCCACGCTCTGCTTCCCTCGGAGGCGGAGCCGCTTCGTGGGAGGGGCGCCGCTCCTCGCTGACGCCGCGGGCCGCTTCCGCGCGCCCAGCCCGCCAACGTCGCCGGCCCCGCCACCCTCGTCCATGTCGGACGCTCCGCCGAGGCCAGGCCTGTCCTCGCCGTCCGCGTCGCCGTCGCCGTCGCCGCCCGCGCCCTCCGCGCCGTCGACGACCGGCCCGGGCGGCCACGGGCACGCCTCGGCGCGGGCCGCCCTGGAGTCCACCTTCTCAAGGAAGATCACGCAAGGTATCTTGTGCTCGGTGCCAGGCGCCCACTGGACCACGCGCGGCCGATCGCCCAGGTCGTCTGCAGTGCACCAGCCCCCGTCCTCCTCGAAGTGGGCCACGAAATGGCCGTGGGGGTCATTCAGGACGTGGGATGGGACGGCTTCCGATCCCTCGGGCTGGATGTACTGCACGTAGGCGCGCAGGCGGTATGCGACGTCTTCCCCCCCCGCCCTCGGAGCCACCTCCGGGAGCTCGCCCCCTATAGGGCGCGATGTCGCAGCCGCCGAGGTAGAGCGCCGCGCCGTCGCCGTGCTCCCACTTCTGGGGCACGTGGACCGCCAGCAATTCAGGCTTCGATCGCAGTCGCCCGCCCATGGAGGCGCCGCGGCGGAGCAGCTCTCGCATATCCAATCTCTGCGCGCCCCCATCGAGGAAGAAGTCCTGCGGCGACAGGGCGCCGTCGCCGTCGTCTGCCCCGCCCACGAAGGCCGGGAGCCCCATCGCGACCTCCTCGTCGTATCCGGTCTGGAAGAGGCTGGCGAGACCAGGCGCGTCTTCCAGGATGAACGACAGCGCCTCGCCCGCGTCCGCGTACCTCCCCAGCTTGAAGAGAAACAGCTTCGCGAGGAACGCGTCCACGAAGGCGCGCGGGGACCAGCGGTCCACGCGGACTGGCGCTGGCGCGGCGCCGCCGACGTCCTCCGCGGGCGGCGGCACCCCGCGCACGCAGGCGGTCGCCAGGGCGCGCAGCTCCGCGCGAAGGGGGCGCGAAACCCAAGCCGACTGCCCCCCGCCCCCCGCCCCCCCAATCCACGCGCCAATCGCCCCCCCTCCCCTGCGGAGGGAAGAAAGCCAAAGTCAACAAGGTGCCGTGCTGGAGCTAAGCTATCGACGAGATTTCCCCCACCCCGCATCCTGCGCGACCAGCGGCTCGCCCTCGCCCTCCGCCCCCAGGAGCGCGGCGCGCGCGGCGGGGCAGTGGAGGAGGCACTGCAGGGGCGCGTTCAGGTAGCAGGTGTTGCATAGGTTCGAGAGGCCCGGGTATGGGCGCTGGCCGCCGCGAGGCCGATGCAGGGCAGGCTGCCTCCAACGGTCCTCGTCGTGGACGTCGTTCCCCTCGCACCACTCCTCATGCTGCATCAGCAGCGCCTGCTCTGCGCGCGCAGCGCGACGGTCATCCTGCTGCGCTGCCTCCGACTGCGCCACCAGCGCCTCGATGCGCATATTCAAGCCCCGAGCGGCGGGCGTCAACCGAGTGGACCGCCTCGCCCTGCCCCACCGTCGCGCAAGGTCATTCTCTTCTGGCCCAACTCTCGTGCGAAGCGGCATGCGGCCGTGCTGCTGGTGAAAAGCCAACGCGTCGTGGAAGGCACTGGCAGCTCGATCCTGGCGGCCCCCCGCTGTCCGGGGAGTTGGCCGTCGGCTGCGCGCTGACCCGGGGGCCCCTCGGCCGCGCGCGCCCGAGGAGGGGGCGCCCGGCGTCTGAAGGCGCGCCTTCGAGGGGGCCCCTGGCGTCTCGGGCAAGTGCGGCGACGCCGCACGCTTCCCCGTCATCCTTCGCCGAGGTTGGCCCTCCCGCTGGCGCTGCGGTGTCTGTGGGCCGCCCTCCAGGACCTGCGCGGGCTCCTGTTTCAGGCGATGGAGCTCCGCGTGCCGATCTGGGGCGCGCTCGATCCGCCCCCGGCCCGCCGCGGCCGCGTGCTCGGTGTCCCGCAGGGGCCCATGCAAATATGATCCTTGGCTCGATATCAGGCGGACTTGGAACTTCGGGCCCGCGGCGCGTGTCTTCTGGACTACTCCGACCCTGCATTGGGCCCCGCTCCCCTTCGGGGGCATCTGCGCGGCGCCCCCGCAGCGCGCCGCCGGGGCCCCGCTGCCAGGAATCCCCCCGACTCGCGCCCGTCGTCCCGGGCGGGGAATCCGGGCGACGAGCGGGGGTAGTCCGCGGCGGGTCGCGCCCGGCGCGCGCCCGCGGGCCAACGGCGCCAGCTCGAGCCGCCGCAATGGCAATGCGCGCGGGCAGGACGGGGGAGAACGAACGCAGCTCGAAGGGCGCAGTGGCGGAGTGGCGGACGGAAGCCCAAGACGCCCCACTATGGGTTCCAATGTACCCCAAGATGGCCCAGGGGAGCAAGACACCGCTTCGGTTGGCCCCAGGTGTCGGACGGCCTCAAGGACGCCCAAGATGCCTCAACCAGCAATCCGATGCACCCCAAGATGGCCCCGGCGAGCAAGATGCCGCTGGTCCCGCATAAGCCCCATGAAACCTGCGTGACCGAATTTGCGCTTCGGAGCTCAAGGCTATAAACAATGGGTCTGGCCCCAGGTGTCGGGCGGCCTCAAGGACGCCCAAGACGCCCCATTTTGGACTCCTGTGTAACCCAAGATGGCCCCGGCGAGCAAGAGGCAGCTGGTCCCGCATAAGCCCCATGAAACCTGCGTGACCGAATTTGCGTTTCGGAGCTCAGGGCTATAAACAATGGGTCTGGCCCCAGGTGTCGGGCGGCCTCAAGGATGCCCAAGACGCCCAAAAAAGGACTCCAACGTGACCCAACATGGCCCCGGCGAGCAAGATGCCGCCAGTCCCGCATAAGCCCCCATGAAACCTGCGCGACCGAACTTTCGTTTCGGAGCTCAGGGCTATAAACAATGGGTCTGGCCCCAGGTGTCGGGCGGCCTCAAGGACGCCCAAGACGCCCCCAAAAGGACTCCAATGTATCCCAAGATGGCCCTGGCGAGCAAGATGCCGCTGGTCCGGCATAAGCCCCATGAAACCTGCGTGACCGAATTTGCGCTTCGGAGCTCAAGGCTATAAACAATGGGTGTGGCAGCAGGTGTCGGGCGGCCTCAAGGACGCCCAAGACGCCTAAAAAAGGACTCCAATGTAACCCAAGATGGCCCCGGCGAGCAAGATGCCACTGGCCCCGCATAAGCCCATGGAACCTGCATGACCGAAGTTGCGTTTCGGAGCTCAGTGCTATAAATAACGAGTCTGGCACCAGGTGTCGGGCGGCCTCAAGGACGCCCAAGACGCCCAAAAAAAGACTCCAATGTAACCCAAGATGGCCCCGGCGAGCAAGATGCCGCTGGTCCCGCATAAGCCCCATGAAACCTGCGTGACCGAATTTGCGCTTCGGAGCTCAAGCTATAAACAATGGGTCTGGCCCCAGGTGTCGGGCGGCCTCAAGGACGCCCAAGACGCCCAAAAAAGGACTCCAATGTAATTCAAGATTGCCCCGGCGAGCAAGATGCCGCTGGTCCCGCATAAGCCCCATGAAACCTGCGTGACCGAATTTGCGTTTCGGAGCTCAGGGCTATAAACAATGGGTCTGGCTCAAGGTGTCGGGCCGCCTCAAAGACGCCCAAGCCGCCCAAGAAAGGACTCCAATGTAACCCAAGATGGCCCCGGCGAGCAAGATGCCGCTGGTCCCGCATAAGCCCAATGAAGCCTGCGTGACCGAATGTGCGCTTCGGAGTTCAAGGCTATAAACAATGAGTCTGGCACCAGGTGTCGGGCGGCCTCAAGGACGCCCAAGACGCTCAAAAATGAACTCCAATGTAACCCTAGATGGCCCCAGCAAGCACGATGCCGCTAGTCCCGCATAAGCCCCATGAAACCTGCGTGACCGAATTTGCGTTTCGGAGCTCAGGGCTAGAAACAATGGGTCTGGCTCCAGGTGTCGGGCGGCCTCAAGGACGCCCAAGACGCCCAAAAAAGGACTCCAATGTAATTCAAGATTGCCCCGGCGAGCAAGATGCCGCTGGTCCCGCATAAGCCCCATGAAACCTGCGTGACCGAATTTGCGTTTCGGAGTTCAGGGCTAGAAACAATAGGTCTGGTTCCAGGTGTCGGGCGGCCTCAAGGACGCCCAAGACGCCCCAAACAAAACTCCAATGTATCCTAAGATGGCCCCGGCGAGCAAGATGCCGCTGGTCCCGCATAAGCCCAATGAAACCTGCGTGACCGTTTCGGAGCTCAGGGCTATAAACAATGGGTCTGGCCCCAGGTGTCGGGCGGCCTCAAGGACGCCCAAGACGCCCAAAAAAAGACTCCCATGTAACCCAAGATGGCCCAAGATGGCCTCAGGACCGCCCAAGAGGCCTGCAAGACGGCCCAACAGACCTCCAAGGGAGCCTCCAGCAATGCCCGAAGAAGCCTAAATCATAGATTCTCATAAAACTGTTGAACCATTTACACATTCTCGCCTTTGATTTCGCTGACCGTGGGCGCCTTGTGTTTTGTGCCGCTGCTATTAAAAAGCCGCATATATGGTGCTACTTCGGCGTGCGTCTTTGGGCTGCGCCCGAAGCACATTTCCGAAAAACTGCAACTTGTGATTTTCATGCCGACGTCTCGGCGTTTTCCTTGATCTGGCGCGCCTAACGCCGAAGGCCATACCTCCTGTTTTTCGGGCCGGGCTAAAACACGGGAAGTAACACCAGCTGCGGCCGGCGCGAAAGACCCAAGAAAACGCAGAGACGTTTGCATGAACATTCGAACGTTTCGTTTTCGGAAAAATGAGCCTTGGGACCAGCCCGAAAGCCCTCTGCCTCCTTCCTCTTCCTCCTCCTGCCCAACGAGCCCCAGAAAACCATTTCAAAATGTTGCGATGGTCCTCTCCCTCTACGCAATCGAAAAAAAACTTACGAACTTCCATCAACTCCCGTACAATATTCCCACTGGCCAACGTGCAACCGTCCCAAAACGCGGGCGCAAAGCGGGCGCTCCAATGAGGGCAAAACACCATGTCAAAAATTTCGCGATGGTCCTGTCCTTCTACGCCACCGACCTACGTGCGACCGTCCGAAAGCGTCTGCGCAAGGCAAACGTCCCAACGAGCCCCAGAAAACCATTTCAAAATTTTGCGATGGTCTTGTCCTTCTACGCACCCGAAAAACTCACCATGAACTTCCATCCGCTCCAGCGGGCCCAAGCCAGCCCCAAGATGGCCCAAGATGGTCTCAGGACCGCCCAAGAGGCCTCCTTGGTCCTCCTTCCTGCTCCTCCTGCTCCTGCTCCTCCTCCTCCTCCTCCTCCTCCTCCTCCTCCTCCTCCTGCCCTCCTCCTCTCCTCCTCCTCCTCCTCCTCCTCCTCCTCCTCCTCCTCCTCCTCCTCCTCCTCCTCCTCCTCCTCCTCCTCCTCCTCCTCCTCCTCCTCCTCCTCCTCCTCCTCCTCCTCCTCCTCCTCCTCCTCCTCCTCCTCCTCCTCCTCCTCCTCCTCCTCCTCCTCCTCCTCCTCCTCCTCCTCCTCCTCCTCCTCCTCCTCCTCCTCCTCCTCCTCCCTCCCTATGGGACCACGAAACGTGTGAGGGGTGTGCCAAAATGGGGCGGCGGCGCCATGCGAGTTGCGCCACTTGGACCTGAGATGGAGCTCCCTGTGGGGCCACGGAACGTGTGAGGGGTGTGCCAAAATGGGGCGGCGGCGCCATGCGCACTGCGCCACGGGGACCTTAGGTGGAGCTCCCTATGGGGCCACGAAACGTGTGAGGGGTGTGCCGAAATGGGGCGGCGCCGCCTATGGGGCCACGAAACGTGTGAGGGGTGTGCCGAAATTGGGGGTGGAACCGCATGCGAGCGCAGCCACTGGGGCCTTCGGTGGAGCTCCCTATGGGGCCACGAAACGTGTGAGGGGTGTGCCAGAATTGGGGGTGGAACCGCATGCGAGCGCAGCCACTGGGGCCTTCGGTGGAGCTCCCTATGGGGCCACGAAACGTGTGAGGGGTGTGCCGAAATGGGGGGGGGAACCGCATGCGAGCGCAGCCACTGGGGCCTTCGGTGGAGCTCCCTATGGGGCCACGAAACGTGTGAGGGGTGTGCCGAATGGGGGGTGGACCGCATGCGGGCGCAGCCACTGGGGCCTTCGGTGGAGCTCCCTATGGGGCCACGAAACGTGTGAGGGGTGTGCCAGAATGGGGGGTGGAACCGCATGCGAGCGCAGCCACTGGGGCGTTCGGTGGAGCTCCCTATGGGGCCACGAAACGTGTGAGGGGTGTGCCAGAATTGGGGGTGGAACCGCATGCGGGCGCAGCCACTGGGGCCTTCGGTGGAGCTCCCTATGGGGCCACGAAACGTGTGAGGGGTGTGCCGAAATGGGGGGTGGAACCGCATGCGAGCGCAGCCACTGGGGCCTTCGGTGGAGCTCCCTATGGGGCCACGAAACGTGTGAGGGGTGTGCCGAATGGGGGGTGGAACCGCATGCGGGCGCAGCCACTGGGGCCTTCGGTGGAGCTCCCTATGGGGCCACGAAACGTGTGAGGGGTGTGCCAGAATGGGGGGTGGAACCGCATGCGGGCGCAGCCACTGGGGCCTTCGGTGGAGCTCCCTATGGGGCCACGAAACGTGTGAGGGGTGTGCCAGAATGGGGGGTGGAACCGCATGCGAGCGCAGCCACTGGGGCCTTCGGTGGAGCTCCCTATGGGGCCACGAAACGTGTGAGGGGTGTGCCAGAATGGGGGGTGGAACCGCATGCGGGCGCAGCCACTGGGGCCTTCGGTGGAGCTCCCTATGGGGCCACGAAACGTGTGAGGGGTGTGCCAGAATGGGGGGTGGAACCGCATGCGGGGGTGGAACCGCAGGCGAGCGCAGTGGACCGTTCGGTGGAGCTCCCTGTGGGGCCACGAAACGTGTGAGGGGTGTGCCGAAAAGAGGGGCGAGCATGCGAGCGCAGACGCTGGGGCCTTCGGTGGAGCTCTCTATGGGGCCACGAAACGAGTGAGGGGTGTGCCGAAATTGGGGGGGGAACCGCATGCGAGCGCAGCCACTGGGGCGTTCGGTGGAGCTCCCTATGGGGCCACGAAACGTGTGAGGGGTGTGCGAGAATGGGGGGTGGAACCGCATGCGAGCGCAGCCACTGGGGCCTTCGGTGGAGCTCCCTATGGAGCCACGAAACGTGTGAGGGGTGTGCCGAAATGTGGGGTGGAACCGCATGCGAGCGCAGCCACTGGGGCGTTCGGTGGAGCTCCCTATGGGGCCACGAAACGTGTGAGGGGTGTGCCAGAATGGGGGGTGGAACCGCATGCGGGCGCAGCCACTGGGGCCTTCGGTGGAGCTCCCTATGGGGCCACGAAACGTGTGAGGGGTGTGCCGAATGGGGGGGGAACCGCATGCGAGCGCAGCCACTGGGGCCTTCGGTGGAGCTCCCTATGGGGCCACGAAACGTGTGAGGGGTGTGCCAAATGGGGGGTGGAACCGCATGCGAGCGCAGCCACTGGGGCCTTCGGTGGAGCTCCCTATGGGGCCACGAAGCGTGTGAGGGGTGTGCCGAAATGGGGGGTGGAACCGCATGCGAGCGCAGCCACTGGGGCGTTCGGTGGAGCTCCCTGTGGGGCCACGAAACGTGTGAGGGGTGTGCCGAAAAGGGGGGTGGAACCGCATGCGAGCGCAGCCACTGGGGCCTTCGGTGGAGCTCCCTTTGGGGCCACGAAACGTGTGAGGGGTGTGCCGAAATGGGTGCAGGGGACGCATGCTGATGATGATGATGATGATGATGATGATGATGATGATGATGATGATGATGATGATGATGATGATGATGATGATGATGATGATGATGATGATGATGATGATGATGATGATGATGATGATGATGATGATGATGATGATGATGATGATGATGATGATGATGATGTGGTGATGGTGATGATGCGGAGGATGATGATGATTATGATGATGATGATTGTGATGATGATGCTGATGATGATGATGATGAGGAGGAGGAGGAGGACAATGATGATGATGGTGGCGGTAACGGCGATGATGATGGCGATGATGGTGATGATGACGATGATGACGATGATGACGACGACGATGATGACGATGACGATGACGACGACGATGGTGATGATGATGACGATGATGATGATGACGGGAGGAGGGAGGAGGGGGGAGGAGGAGAGGAGAGGAGGACGCGGGCACCGTCTCTTCAAAACGAGGACCCAACACCACAGGATGGTTGGGAAAAACAACTCAGGACGAAAAACTGGTCCTGGGGAAACGGTAGGGATTTCCACGGACGCCGTCCTGAAAAAATCAGGACGTCGCATGTCTGGGGAGTAAACCTAGTTAACGCCCTGGCCAAGCCGCCGGGGCCGTACAAGTACGCCAAAAGCAGCCCAAGTTGCAGCCCGGCTGGGGCGGATTTCCGAGGGTGTCTCGAATGGAGGCCTTTTCCGTCGGTTGCACGAGTAGGCCAGAGTAGCTCTGCTAGTACGTCCCAGCCAGGCTCCAAAGGGCAGTACCAGTACGCCAGTAGCCCCACGAGCACGCCCCCGCCAGGACCCCGGTAGGCCAAAAAACCCTCACTGGTAGCCCCGCCGGCGCAGACGTTCGAAGATGTATCGAGCGGAGGCCCCCTCCGCCAGGCGTACGAGTAGGCCAAAATAGCCCTACTAGCACGCCCCGACCAGGCCCCCTGGGCCGTACGAGCAGGGCACAGTGGCTCTACTGGTAGCTTCGCCGACATGGACTTTCGAGGATGTCTCGAATGGGGACGCGCTCCGCCGGCTGTACGAGTAGGCCAAGTAGCCCTTCTAGTACGTCGCGGGTAAACTCCCGGAGTCGTACTGGCGAGGCTACGTTGGCCCTACGAGTAGCCCCGCCGGGTGAACACTCGAGGATGCGTCGAGCGGGGTCCTCCAAGCCGGTCGCACTGGCAAGGGACAGCAGCCCTACGAGCACGCCCAGGCCAGGGCCCCAGGGCCATACTGGCAGCCCTGAAGAAGACTTACCGGTCTCCCTCGCCGCCGACCGCACTAGTCGACCGTACTAGCCGTACCAGCACGCCCTGGCCAAACTCCCCAAGGTCGAAATAGCACGGTTACTTGGGGCCCTACTCGTAGCGCCGACGGGATGACCTTGTCTAGGATACTTCGAAGGGGGGCGTGAACGGCCGATCGCGATTGTAAACCAAAATTGCCCCACTAGAACGCCCTGGCCAAGCCCTTGAGCGGCACCACTACGCCAGCACGCCCCTGCGAGACTCCACCCCGAATATTTCCGAATTCTTCACACTCAGAGTCAAAACCACCAGGCCCAGCACGCATGGAAGACAATGCCCGGCGCCATCCCACATGACCGATGCGGCCCAGAGTTCGAATCTACAGCGGTCGGGGCCACATCGCGGTCAGCGACCGCCGCGTCTGGCGCGACCAACAGCGCGCCCACCTCGGCTCCCATGTCTACAGCTGCACACATCGCATGAGAACCCATGCCGACCGCGCCCGCCAAGACTGACGCCGCGCCCGCGAGCGCGCCATGACACTCAGAGCCAGACACGCCCGCGCACACAAAAGCACGCGAGGACCGCAGCGGCGACGCCGTGGACCAGCTCTCGCAGGCGGCGCGCTGCCCCAGTCGGCGGATGGGCAGGCGAGCCTCCACTTTGCGCGGGCAAGAGATAACCGCCCAGCTCTCGCGCCGCACTCTCCATCACCTGCTCGGGGGCCAGCCCGCCCGCCGGCCAAGCCTGGGCAGCGCGCGCGAGAGTGACAGGATGGGTCGCCTTCTCAGACTGCACGAACCGTCCCCCGGGCACTCCCCAGGATGACATCCGCGCTACTGGCGCCGCCAGCGACGACGCCCAGCAACGCCGCAATCCGGAACGGCCCCGCGGGCCGCCCGCGAGCTGACAGCTGCCCCGAAAGGCCCCTCCTCGCCCTGCTCGCTCGCGCGCGCCTCCGAGAACCGGACCGCGCGACCGCCTCGCGCGCGCAGGGGGGGCTCTGCGAGAAGGCCCTGGCCATGCCGCCGATGAACACCGTGAGGCGCGCATCCTGATTCCACTCCATCGACTGCTGCACCGAGACCACGCCGTCGGCGCCAACGTCCAGACGCGGCTGCGCCAACGCCACGTCCCAGGATGGCGCCACGAAGCCGCGCGGTGGAACTCCGCGGCACGACGAGCCCAAAATAAAGCCGATCGGCACGGCATAGAAGACGCCCCGGCAAGGGATGGGCAGGACACCGCCGAGGTAGAACTCCGCCGCCGCGCCACTGAGGCCCCTTTATCAACTTCGCCTCGGAGGCGAACGCGGGCGCCACTTCCATTAGGCGAGCCGCATCATCGAGAAGTCTGGCCCTGTTCTCGCAGGCACAGGGCGCTGCGTTGATCACCTCATCAAGGTAGCTCGTCGGCCGCTGTGCGGCGCGCGAGACAGCGGGCGAGCTGGCGACGCGCGCTGATCCCCTTCGAAAGAGCGCGACAGAGGGGGCGGCGGCTGGCGCTCGATCTCGCACCGCCCGCGAGCCCCACCGGACAGCGCCACGCCATCGCACGCAGGGTGAGCGATGTCAGATCGGAAGCTCACGATTCACCGCGCAGCGCCGACGCCCTCCAGCGGCAGGACGCCCCCGTCTGGAGCCGCGAGAACTTCGGGGCCCAAGCCACGATCCGATTGCCTACGCAAGGCGCGGACAGGGGCCCTCGTCGGGGGCATGGGCCTCAATGTGGACAGTCCAGGCACCGGACGCGGGCGGAGCGGGGGCGCGGCAACGCTATCGATCGGCAATGATCGGGGCATTCTCTCGGCGATCGACGGCTCGCGCCTAGCGCCGGAAGCGCCCCCACGGCGCTCGAGCCCCGCGCCGTCCGCCGCGGGGCGCGGGGGCGGGCGGCCTGGCGGGTCTCCTGGGGATTTCTGCTGGTGGCCCGCGGCCTCCTTCAAGAGGTCCCGCGCGGCCGCGGCGGGCAGCTCGTTGAAGTACGTTTTGGGCCCCTGGTGGTCCACCGAAGAAGAGAAGAAGAAACACCCCGCAAACCGGACGAGACTCCTGAACTTTGAAAGGGGGATAATCATGGGCCCCGTGGGCGGGCTTGGGCGGAAGACAGCCCGCAGGGGAGGAGTGGTGGCGGGTCGATAGATTGCTGTCCTCGTCACAACATATATATATATATAGAGAGAGAGAGAGAGAGAGAGATGTATATGAAAATACGTCGGCTAGGGGGACTGTATAGAGTCGGAGTCGTCAGGAGACGCAGAGAACGAGACTCTGCGCGACGTGCCTCATGACGTCGGATGTCTCACAGAGATGGAGGGTTTCAGGCAGGTGCTGGAAAAGGTGGCAGGCCGCATGAAACAGATCAGCCAGAAGTGACATGCGAAACAGAAGATGGCGCTAAACGAAGAGTCCTCGCTTCGACTCGTTCAACCTATGTTGCATAATATCCCTAGCATTCGACATGGCTTCGGGACTGCTGAATGAACAACTCATGGACTGATATCCCTTGAAACAGCATGTGTATGTATGAGCCCGAAAAGAAGCGATATTGTCCAAGTGACATTGGGCCTGTATCATACGACTGTTCTGTTCAGGCCCTATCTGACGTTTGAAAGAATACGAGTGTCTGATTATGGGTGCCTCCGAAGAGTGAGCCCAGGCAGAGTTCTGACCAGAACTAGCCAGTCAGACAGCCCTTCCCCGCAGGCTAAGATCTGAATGGGGCGTATTAGAAGACAGGCAGATGGTAGAGCACGGCATGAGCAGGTAGCATTCGTCAGCATGTCCGCAGCGTTTGAACCTCAAGCCCAAGCAAAACAGCGTTTCCCTCTTTCAGGAGGAGGAGGAGGAGGAGCAGCAGCAGCAGCAGCAGCAGGAGGGGGACCCTAGCTCGAAAGCGAAACTGCTGAGCTCTGCGGCGAGTTGGGCCCAACAAGCGGTCGGGCTAGCGGCGGGGCGCGTCCGTAGCTAGCTACGGCGGGAACACAGGAGGGACAAGACGGAGGAACCCCCAAAAACAAAGCTCGTCCCCAGCTTGCCGTGCAGTTCCCGAGCTCCCGAAATTCGACCCCCGCAGCTCTCGACGAATGCGCCGCGACTCGGCTTGGACGTCGAGGGGCACCTGGCAATGGCGACGAGGGGGCTCCCCCGGGGCCCAAGATCTAAACACGCTGGCACGGCGGACCCAAACGAAACGCAAACAGAGAATCTGGCTCGGGCGTTGCTTCATGGGGGGGGCAATGAACCAGGGGTGAGCGGAGGTGCACCTTTCTGGACGAGCGCGTTCCACGACTCGCAGAGTAGCTATTCGCAAATGGTCTGGATCCGCCACCACACAAGCCGTGCATCCAGCAGGACGCATTGGCACGGCAACCGCTTAGGGTCGCCAGGATGGAAGATATGAGTACGAATATATCGCTATGCACCACAGAATTCGCGCTGGAAAACAAGAGGGGGAGGAGAGAAGAGTATATCGCAGAAGGTGGCTCAGAGATGTATGCAGAGTTTATACCCTTCTGAAGTCCATTGCTGTCTCGGCCAGCCGCGACGCCTGTGTTCTACTCAAGTTTTTGGCGTGCCATCTGGATGGCATACGATTTGACGTACGAGCGAACCAGGCCCACCTGCTATCTTGTGGTACAATTTTGCTTGTCTGCCAAATAATACTTGGGAAAGGGGTTCGGAGCGGACTCTGGCTAGAACGCATGTGTTTCTCACTCTAAGCGGTGGCAGCACACCCAAAACTCGCTGTAAACATCTGCAGTGGAAGCAAGAGATTCTGCGTCGATCAGCTTGCACTGGCCAAAGAGAGTCGAGCGAGTCCGCCTGGATCCGCCGCGGTGGAGATTCACGATCTAGCACGTCGAGGCGAACATGAGCTTTCCGGACGTTTGTGTGTAGGCGCTTTGCGAGCAGTGGAACGCGCTCGGTGGCTCACCTCGGGGGCCCGAGAGTGGGCCCGTTGGGAGGCACTCTGGGGCCCCTCTCCTGCAGCCCTCGACCCCCCCCCCCCACTCCCAGACCTACGACGTGAGGACGGCTTCGCAACGCCGACCCCCATGGAGGCCTCGACCACTTCTCAGGGACCAGCTCTTCATCAGAGTCCTACCTTCACGATCTTCGGGCCCAGCGAGGGCCCCCGGAGGCCGAAAAGGGCAACAAACCTCCCGCCGTGATTTTTGTCACGACGCGAGGGTGTCTGGGCTCATCCCCCCGAATTACGAGACGCCCGACTGGCCCTCGACAAGTCGGCCACAGAGGAGGAGGAGGAGGACGAGATAAGCGGAGGAGGAGGAGGAGGAAAACTCATCCCCCATCGCCCGACCCGATCCCCTCCCCCCTCGGTTAATCAAAGCAACTCGGGGACGCACTGACCTGGGTCAGCACAAACCCAGGTCGGCCAGGGCTCTGTCCCGAGGCCTGGCCGGCCGCTGAGAGGCTCCCAAACCTGGACCAGCGGAAGGCGCCCAAACCTGGGTCAGCCAGGGGGGATTGGCTGACCCCCGTTAGCGCTGACCCGCGCTACGTGGGCCCCAACGTCATGTTTGTTTCATGACGTGGACCCCTGGAGGTCTCGACCCATGCCCCAGGATCGGTAGTCGTTGCTCAACGGTCCCGGCGCCCAGCGAGGGGCCCCAGAGGCCGAAAACTGCAAAAGACCTACCGCCGTGGTCTTTTTCTGACCCGCGCGGGGCTGGGTCACGCGGGCCCCGATCGAATATCTGGCCCTCCCCGTGGAAGCCTCCGGGCTCCCGTCGGCCAGCTGCACCACCAACGCGGGCGCGGCGGCCGCGCCCAGGCGCCTCAGCGCCTCCGAGGCCGCCTGCTGCACCGGGAGCCGCTCGTCCCCGAGCCGCGCCGAGAGGGCGCCGGCGTAGAGGGCCGCCGCGGGGCCGATGTGGCCCAGCGCCTCCGAGAAAGGAGCGGCCCCAGACATGCCCGCGTCGCGGAAGAAACACGACGGAAGGCTTCTGGCCGTCTTCGGCCTCCGGGAGCCCTGGGCGGGCCCTGGGACCGTCGAAAAACGGCGCGGGACGAGAAGCTGTCCCTGGGGAAAGTGCAGGGGCGTACGGGGGCCCCGTTTCGACAAAAAAACGAAGACAGTGACCGAGCGACCGAACGAGCGAGTGACCGAGCGACCGACCGAGCGACCGAGCAACCGAGCGAGAGAGCGACCGAGCGACCGAGCGAGCGGCCGAGGGACCGAGCGAGCGGGTAGGGCGACGCCTGTGGCCGAGCGACCGAGACAGAGCAGGCAGGGCGCTGTTGCAGGCAGGCTGCAGCAAAGCGCACGCGCCCGGTGCCCGCCGGGGCTCGGGGCGCGCGGGGCCGCAGTCTCTTCAGACGCCGCAGGAGCGGGCTCTCGCGCGGAGGGGCCACCGTGGCCTCCAGAAGGGAGGAAGAGGAGAAGGAGGAGGAGCAGGAGCAGGAGCAGGAGCAGGAGCAGGAGCAGGAGTAGGCGGAGTAGGCGGAGGAGGAGGAGGAGGAGGAGGGCAAGCATGCCAAGAATAGACTTGGTTTGGTCTGCGGCGAGTTGGGTCCAACAGGCGGTCAAGCCAGCGGCGAGACGCATCCGCTGCGAAGTGAGAACACAAGAGCGCGAACAAGCGATGGGTAAGGCTGGCGAGGACAAGGCTACCCAGAGTACGGAGACCTACGGTCGGGAACTTCTGCTCAGCGTGTCGCGGCGGCGGCCCCGGCGAAACGCTGTCTTGCGAGGAGTGGATAGCGTGTCGCTCCTTTTCCTCCTCCTCGTCATCCGCTTACTCCTCCTCCTCCTCCTCCTCCTCCTCCTCCTCCTCCTCCTCCTCCTCCTCCTCCTCCTCCTCCTCCTCCTCCTCACGCCTGCCTCCTCCCCTTTTCCTCCTCTTTTTCCTCCCCCTCATTCTTTTCCACGTTATCCCCCTCCTCTTTCCTCCTCATCCGTCTCCTCCGTTTACTCCTTTTCATCCTCTTGTTCCTCCTCAAATTCCTTATCCATTCTCCCCCTCTTGGGGTACGGCGTCTTACCGCTACCCTGGATTATTTTCCAAATCCCTGATCAGGGCAGCTCGTCTGGGCATCGTTTCTGGATGGGCTGGCGGGGTTATGCGAAACGTTCAGAATATGCCAGACGCCCACTGCTTCTCATGCTTAACAAAACAGGAATGCATTGCGGAATGATTCAGGGCTGTCACAGCGCAACAGCTACGTTGCTTAGCGGCGTTAAAATCCCAAGAATGGCGTTTTGGCGCGACTCGGGATCGCCAAGACGCAACAGTCAGGTTGACCCGTGGAGCTGAAGTCCTGAGAATGGTGTTCTGGCACGCTGCCGGATTTTCACACGGTCGTCCCCCAACAGGGCACTTCCCTCACTGGAAATGAACTCTTGTAGGGGCTTCTGAA
>CAUYUJ010014915.1:1028866-1056366 GCA_963575745.1 Prorocentrum cordatum
CTCCTCTTCCTCCTCTTCCTCCTCCTCCTCCTTATCCTCCTCCTCTTTTTTTTGGCAGCAACGCCGCGGCCTCTGTGCACAGTAGCTGCTCAACCAGTCCAGAGGCGCAACTGGCAGGCACTGAACCTGTACCTTATAGCAGCGGGATGAATTCGTCGATGTCGACGAACACACCCTTCTTATCAGGGTGCAGGCCTTTTACGGAGCTTCCGCATGTTCTTCACGCCAGACACCGTAGGAGGAGCGCACTTGCGCCCAAGGCCAAACACAACTCCACCGCTGCTATAAAACTTGCACGACATGCACAGGAAAAGGAAGGAAATATCAGAGCATGGGAACGCAATCACCCGATGCCCGAAACGCTCCAGAACACACCTGTCGAGCCTGCTGCGGCCCGAACATTCCGAACCGCCACCCAGCTTGGATGAGGCTCTGGAGCCTCGCAGACACACTCGGCACCTCCAGAAACTTCCTTGGCGTTCCCAATCGTGCTCAAGCACGAGCAGAGATGAACGCGGTGGCTTAGGCGGCTGGACTCGCTCTAAGCCACGGAACTCGACTTTGGGCCAGAGCGGGAGCAACGCCGCTCCGCCCAGCAACACAGCCCTCGCAATCGTTAAGGTGCGACTTAAATCCTCAGCCTCCGTCGGCGTCATAGTCGGATGGCGCCTCGCACCATCCTTCGCCGCCTCCTCCTCCTCCTCCTCCTCCTCCTCCTCCTCCTCCTCCCTCCTCCCTCCTCCTCCTCCTCCCTCCTCCTCCTCATCCTCCTCATCTTCTCCTCTCCTCCTCCTCCTCCTCCTCATCCTCATCCTCCTCCTTCCTCCCCCCCACCCCCCACCCCCACCATCACCACCACCATCCTCTTATCCCGCCTCCCCCTCCCCTTCCCCCTCTCCTCCTCTCCCTCCTCCTCCTCCTCCTCCTCCCTCCTCCTCCGTATCAGCAGCAGCATCATCATCATCAGCATCATCATCATCATCATCATCATCATCATCATCCCCCCGGGCTTCGTTTTCCAGCCAGACGGCGTAGCACGAGTCGACGACCTTTGCGAAACGGAGCGAGCGAGGCCAGACCATTCGGGAGCCGAGCACGCACACCTCCCCTTCAAAAGCAACTAACAAGGAAGAAACTATAAAATGAATGAAAAACAGGGCGGCGTTTGGGGTAGATGGGGGTGAAGCTAGAGCCAAGATAGGACGGAAGACGCAAGGATGCTGCCACGGCTGTCCGCTCTCAAGGATTCCCGTACAAGTACAAGGCATCCCCCCGGGCTTCGTTTTCCAGCCAGACGGCGTAGCACGAGTCGACGACCTTTGCGAAACGGAGCGAGCGAGGCCAGACCATTCGGGAGCCGAGCACGCACACCTCCCAAACCTGTCGGACATCCAGGCCCACCCGATCAGCAATCTGGTCCCGACGGGGCCGCAAACACCATCTTGTTGAACAACTCGGCCTTAGACGAGGCCCACACATTGTAGTAGATAGATGCCAGGGCTTTACAGAGACCAGGAGGATAAGGCTCGGCGATCTTGGACCAGAATACACCCTTGTCGCTTTTCCCTTGGATGGGGATGCGAGGCAGGCCGGAGCGTTTGCACAGGCCACGTTCGGCACCGAGACAGCGAGCTTCGGCGAGGGCGTCCATGCACAGACCCGTGCTGAGGAAGCCTGTCGACTTTCTCCACTGGGCACCCCACATACAGAAATCGGCGACAGTGAAATTGATCTTGCTCGATTTCTGAAGTCTCTGCATGGCGGGGCAAATCCAGATGCGGCTCCGAGCGGGGTTCTCCAGAGTAGCTGGTATTCCCAAAAGCATAGTACCCCGCATCACCGCAACGGAGAAGAACATTAACAGGTTGCCGACGCGAACCTTGTCGGCGTCGGCGGGGCTCAGGTCGTCGAGGCCCATGGGAGACGAGTCTGACCTTAACGGAGGGGGGCCTGGGGGCACATCACGAGCCCGCGAAAACGAGGAGCAGGGCGTTCCCAAGTGGACGCCGATCACGTTGCCTGAGCGGATCCAACCTCTGATGAGGCTGCGGTTCCGAGCCAGTCGCAGATCGTAGTCGGCACTCAGCTCCACGTCCCAGAGAAGAACGTTCACACCCTCTTTTGCGACTGCTTGGCCGAGCCGGCCGGACCCCGAGAAGACCTCGAGGAAGAAGCGGACCTGAGGCCGGGGGCCGCCGGACAAGGCCGGCCGCGGACGATGGAGGCCATCGAGCGCTCGCAGGACAGCGCGTGGGCGCGGAGGTCCTCGGGCAGCTTGAGTAGCACCTGGCCGATGCGGCCGCCCTTCTCGCAGCGCCTGACCGAAGCCCACGACCGCCAGCGCCCGCGGCGCCTCACGTCCTCCAGGCTCCTGAAGCCCCCGGCGGAGTCGTGCGAGGCGCCGCCGTGCCTGGGCTGGCACAGGTGGACGTCGCCGAGGTACACGTCCAGCTTGAGGCTCCGCACGACGCCGCTCACCGCCGTCACCAGGTCCTTCAGGGCGAAGCCGAAGATCGGAGAGCGCGGGCTTTGGCCCTGACAGAGGGCCTTGAGCGCCGGGCCGAGAGGGGCATGTCGCTCCAGATCCAGGCGCATGGACTCGTCGAACTCGTTCGTCTTTGACGACCTCCCGACCTCCCGCGCGCGCAGCGTGATGGCCCAACAGGGGGCACTTGCCACGCCCGGCACTGGGGGTACGAGGTCCACCCCCCTCACACTGAAGATCTCGCCTGGCCGAAGGTACAGCTCGAAGATCAGGATGATCGCGACCGCGCAGGGCAGCTTCCCCGATCTGACCAGCTCGTTGGCGATCAGGGCGACTACCTCGCGCGGCAGCGGTAGCCGCGACTGGGGAGGGCAGCAGCGCCTGAACCCCTGGAGGGCCCTCCGGCTCCTGGGCATGAGGGCCCCCGCGGACTTCTGGAGGCCCGTGAAGAACGTCACCGCCGCGAAGCCCCACTGGGCCGACCCCAGGTTCTCGCCGTTCCGGTACAGCGCGTCCAGCCACCCCACGAGCTGCTGGTCGACGCCCGCCTCCGAGGTCGCAACCAGGGCGGCGAGCCACGCCAGGAACTCGGCGAACCGCGACTGGTACTTTTGGCGCGTCCGAGGCCGAACCGAGGCGCTCTCCAGCACCGTGAGCCCCCCCACTGTGACGGCAGAGGCCCTCCGCCGGGCCGCCACGTCGGCCACCGTCTGGCGCTTCCTCTTGGTTGGAGGAAGGCGGGCAGCGGCCGGTTGGCGGCGCGACGGGCCGGGGCCCCGTGCTGACGTAGAGAGGCTCGCCGCCATGGCCCCTCGGGTGGCCCCCCGTCTGTCCAGCGGCGAGGCCAGCGAGGCCGCAGGCGCCGCCGGCGGCGCCATCCGAGCGCCGGTCGAGGTCGGTGCGGGCCTGGCCCGCGGGAGCATGCTTGGAGAAATCGAGCGGGCTCGGAGCAGCTGGAGCCCAGAGGCCACGGGAAGGAGAGTCCGCGACGTTCCACTCCGAGGGCAACCACCGATAGTGCAAGGCCGAACCGGTAGCGAGCGAGAGGGCCGCGATCGCCTGGGTGACCCGCATCATGCTTCGGCTGTCGCTCCGAAACCGAGTCACCGCCCCGGCCGTCGACTGCGAGTCCCCCAGGACCACCACGTGCTTCCCGAGGTTCCGAGACGAACGAAGAAGATGGCGAAACCCGTACAACGTGGCCCTGGCCTCGTAGACGGCGATACTCTCCCCCTTGCGCCTCCACGGGAAGCGACCGACGACGGACCACCGCAGCTCGATCATCTCCCGCGGGACCTCTGGGAAGTCCACGACCCGCTTGACCCGACCGAACCCGAAGACGTCTCCGGGGCTGTCCAGGACACCTGAGCCAGCCGACGGGGGCTGGGGGGGAGCGCACTCGGGCCCTGGGACGTCGTTGGCGGCGGCGATCCAGGGGGCAGCCTCGCGGGCCTCCCCTGCCAGGGCCGCCGCCGCCTCGGCCTGTCGAGCGTGGTCCAGCGCGCGGCGACGAGGTCCCATGGCAGCGCCGACCCGACCCCAGCGCCAACGCTCCGAGGTCCGGCCGACGCTCCGGGCAAGAGAGCCCCCACACTGTGCGGCGCACGCCCCCAGCCCCCACTCACTAGCATCGACGGCCACCACCTCGTCGCTCCAGCCCGCCCGTAGGTCCCGCCAGAGGAGAGGTGCAAGCCCATCCCAGAGTGAGAGCTCGCGACGTACCGAAGCCCACAGACGCTCCTCCTGGGTGTAATTCTTCCTGACGAAGGCATAGCACGACCAGAACAGCGATAACCCCTCCCGGCGGACCAGGGAGAGGAAGACGAGATGCCCCAGGAGCCGCTCCAGGTCACGCCCAGAGCACCGCCCCCTCCGGAGGACCGCCCGAATAGCCAGGCGGGCCCTCCAGAGGCGGAGAGGGGTGGCAGCCGCGCGGCCCCGGGACCCGTCGATCTGCCACCCCAAAACCTGGGCCACCTTGTCCTCCCCAGAATACTCCTCCTCATGTACGACGAGCCCCCGCCCTTCAAGAGCACGAATAGCATCGGCAACGAGAGAGCGAACAGCACTGGCGTCAGTAGACACGGCGATGAAGTTGTCCACATACTGGGAATGACACGCGCGATGAAGGTCCGGCGTCACCTGCTTATCTACAATGCGGTTCTCGGGGGAAGCTCCGGCTTGTTCCACAATACGTTCATGGACCGTTTGACACATCCACAGGGCCCAGCTCCAGCCCATCGGCATCACAGACAGTCGAGGGCAGACCATGGCTGACGGAGGAACGGCTTGCCCATTGACACTAGTACACCCCGCCGCCCCCGCCCGCACGGCCCTGAAACAGAAAAACGGCCTCAAATCGGGAGGCAACTGCATATGATAAAAAGCGCCAGACAAATCGGCCCCGCCAACATGCAACTCCTCTCCCTCGCCGAGCTCCAGCCCAGCCAGGCCTTCGCCGGTGAGGAGGGAAACGGGGGCGGGGTCCTGGAAATGACAGTTGCTTCTACGACAGTCCACTACCAGCCGGAGCTTCCCATTTTTCTTGCGCACGAAAAAAGCTTCAACCCTTTCCTTGGCCGAGAAGCTGAAATCTACCATGCCACGCTGCTGCAGTGCACGGATGAACTCCTCAAAGGCCGCGACCCGACGCAGCTTCGGATCACTATATGGCACCGCCACCTGAGAATTTTTCAAACGAGTTTCTACCTCACTAGACGGTAGCAATCGGCTTTGGACGAAGTCCCTAATCATGTCCGACCCGCCCACGCCCCACAGATCCTCGAGCGGCACCGGTGCGGGCGAGCCAGAGGGGAGCGAGACGCTAGCGAGGTTATAGGAACCGAGCACGGCAGAATCCACATCATACCAGCTCGCCACGCGAAGCTTCCGAAGAGCTTCTGCGGGAGTGACCTCCGGCGGAGGCGGGCCGAGAGCAACGACGGAGCCCCGAAGTCTATCGAGACAGTGGCGCTGGCCCAGCGAAACAAAAACTGCACGGTCGGCGCCCTGGCCGACGGGGGGCTGGCCCTGGTGAAGATAGAGCGAGTTCACGGCGTGGACGGCACGGTCACAGTCCATCTCAAAACTCTCGCGCTTCCCCAGACGCTGTCGGACGGCGCGGGAGAGCCCCCCGTCGGCACCCCGATACCGCTCCACCGCCGGCCGCGGCAGCGGCAAGATGTCGCGAGGCACCGCACGGGAGGGCTCGTCCCCGTAATTAAAAGCTTCGTAGGGCGGCTGCACTCGGGGCCCTCGCGCCCCCCGGACGCCGGGAGCGCGAGGCGCAGATGTGTGCATGAGGGGGAGAAGCCCAGAGGACAGGAGGAGGAGGGCGAACAGAGAACAAGAGGCCGGCACTGCACCCTCAGAGCAGCGCGAGCCAACCTCAGATGTGGGAGTCGGCGGAGGCTCACGACTGGTCGTCCCCGCCCTTCTTGCGGGCTGCGTCTCGCTCCTGGCGGCCTTTCCGCAGGGCCGTGTTGAGCTGCGCCTCCCGCTCCACGTCGACAAGAACCACGTTCAGGAGCTCTGGACCAATCATCAGCTGCCCCGAGCCCCGGCAGGGCCCCGGGAACGCGTGCTGTTCCTCGACGCTGAGACGCCCACCGTATCCTCTTGACGCGGCCTCCTTAGCCCACTCCAGGTGGGCGACCTCAATGGTCTGCATCCTCTTCAGCAGCATCTTCACGATGACGAGGTTCGTGCCGTCGAGCTGGACGCCGAGGATGCCGGCCTTGTCCGCCGCCGTGAGGTGGAGGAGCTCGGCCGTTTCCCAGGCGGTGGGCACCAGGCGACACAGCGATCGAATCCGATCGTGGTGAACCCCCAAACCGTTGCCCTCCGAGTTGATGTGCTCCAGGCTCCACTCGGCCGCTCGTTCGCCACTGAGCGACCAGTCCTTGTCGAAATCCTCCTTCGTCGCAGCGGCAAACATGTCCGCCCACGTTCGCCCCCGTCGCCCCAGCCCGCTGCGGCGCACCGGCAGGATGCGGGCGTCGACGGCCACGATGCGGGCGAAGAACTCCTGTACGTCGCTCGGCCGTAAGGACTGCCCGAAGAAGCCAGAGCCGCCCGCCAGCTGGTGGATGTCCTTGTCCCCGATGGCGCCTGCCTCGGCCTGGTGCGCCACGTCGTCCCCGTCGCGGAAACCGTCGAAGCACTCGTCGGCGACCCAGCCGGCAGCCCCACGGCCGTCGGTCGCACCAACAGCCACAACCCCCTCGGACACCGCCGCGGCGAGGAAGGCGGCCCGCTGCACCACCGTCGGCCCCGCCCAAAAGCGGTAGACGTCCCCGGGAGGGATGCCGTCCGGCAGCACGTTGAGAGCCGTTGCCCACCTCACGGCCGCGACGACGGCTGACCCGGCACTGTAGACCTCCGCGAGCCCGTGCAGGTCGGGGGTGCCGATCACGAAGAGGCTAGCTACCTATAATGCCACCTGCCCGAGCACCAGCCTCTGATGACAGACCTGCCGTGGGCCGCCCCTGGTGTACGGCATGTACGCCCACGTCGCCATCCTTCACCGAGGCAGGCCCTCGGTCCACGTAGTCCTGGATGGCCGCCCGCCTGCGCCTGCCGCGGCACCGAGCAGCCTGCCGAGCGCTCCGCAGCGCAGCGGCCGTCGCAAGCCCGAAGCCCACGCCGCACACGAACCAGAACAGCCAGCGGCTGGGCGCCGCGCGCTGTAGTTCACCAAGCCCTGCGCGGCGTACTGTCACCCGCGCTGCACCGCCCACTCGAACATGGGGGGTCCGCCGCGGGAGCCGCGCCTTTGAAGCTAGAGCCAAGATAGGACGGAAGACGCAAGGATGCTGCCACGGCTGTCCCACTCCGCTCTCAAGGATTTCCGTACAAGTACAAGGCATCATCATCATCATCATCATCATCATCATCATCATCATCATCATCATCATCATCATCATCATCATCATCATCATCATCATCATCATCATCATCATCATCATCATCATCATCATCATCATCATCATCATCATCATCATCATCATCAGCATCATCATCATCATCATCATCATCATCATCATCATCATCATCATCATCATCATCATCATCATCATCGTCATCATCATCATCATCATCATCATCATCCTCATCCTCATCCTCGCATCATCATCATCAGCATCATCATCATCAGCATCATCATCAGCAGCAGCATCATCGTCATCATCAAATCATCTCATCAGCATCTTCATCATCATCATCATCATCAGCATCATCATCATCATCATCATCATCGTCATCAGCATCATCATCATCATCACCACCACCATCAGCATCATCATCATCAGCATCAGCAGCAGCAGCAGCACAAGCAGCATCATCAGCATCGTAATCATCATCAGCAGCATCATCAGCAGCAGCACCACCATCATCATCATCATCATCATCATCATCATCAGCAGCAACAGCAGCATCATCATCATCATCAGCATCATCATCATCATCGTCGTCATCAGCATCGTCATCAGCATCATCATCATCACCACCATCATCATCATCATCAGCATCATCGTCAGCATCATCATCATCATCATCAGCAGCAGCATCATCATCATCACCATCATCAGCATCATTAACAACATCATCATCATCAACATAATCATCATCAACATAATCATCATCGTCATCATCATCAGCAGCAGCATCAGCACCATCATCAGCATCATCATCATCAGCATCGTCCTCATCCTCCTCCTCCTCATCATCAGCAGCAGCATCAGCGTCGTCGTCAACATCACCATGATCATCATCATCATCGTCATCATCCTCATCATCACCATCATTATCATCGTCGTCGTCGTCAGCATCACCATCAGCAGCATCAACATCACCATCATCATCATCATCCGCCTCCTCCGCCTCCTCCTCCGTGTCCTTCTCCCTCTCCTACGCCGCCGCCGCCTCCTCCTCTTCCTCTTCCTCCTCCTCACCATCATCAGCAGCAACATCATCATCATCATCATCATCCGCAGCATCAGCATCAGCATCATCCCCGTCCTCCTCATCCTCCTCCTCATCCTCATCTTCCTCCTCCTCAGCCTCCTCCTCCTCTTCCTCATCCTCCTCCGCCTCCTCCTCCGCCTCCTCCTCATCATCATCAGCAGCATCATCAGCACCATCCTCATCATCATCATCATCATCATCAGCAGCAGCATCATCATCATCATTATCAGTATCCTCCTTCTCATCCTCCTTTTCTCCTCCTCCTTTTCTCCTCCTCCGTTCCTCCTCCTCCTCCTCCACCTCCTCATCCCGTTCCTCCTCCTCCTCCTCCTCTTCTTCCTCCTCTTCCCTCTTCCCTCTCCTCCTCCTGTTCAGATTCCTCGTCCTCGTCCTCTTCCTCGTCCCCTGCATCTTCCTGTTCCGTTTCCTCTTCCCATCCGTGTTCCTCTTGGTTTCCCTATTCCTCTTCCTCTCCCTCTTCCTCTTCGCATGTCTCTTCCTCTTCCTTTTCCTCTTCCTCTTCGTCCTCCTTCATCCGATGATAGTACCGCTGCTCCACCTGTTATCACTATTCCCCTCCCCACACCTGCTTGTGACAAGAGCGCGCGGCGACCACACAATACGAAACAAAGTACGCACGGCCGTCACGCATGTTCCGCACTAATCAAGCCGATTGCAACAACCGTGCGCAGGGTTGCAAGCGGGCTCTCGCGCGCTGACCGCGCGAGCGCCGATATTGTTCGTGGTTTTGTGGTGCCAGTCGCACGGCCGCACTGCAACGCTGAAGAGGCTGATGTGCTGACCTGGCCTTTGCACCTCAAACATGCGAGTCCTTGTTTGCTGCCCTGTATTCATCCTCTTGGTCTGCATCATCATCACCATCATCATCACCATCACACTTACCATCAACAACACCAGCATCATCGCCATCCTCATCAGAATCCGAGCCACCCTCCCCCCTCACAATGCGCATCATTACCGTCGACATCAGCATCACCATCATCACCACCACCGTGCGTCAACATCACCATCGTCAGGCTCATCCTCGTTGTCAGCATCACCATCGACTACAACATCGCCATCATAAACCCCCATCGCCATCACCATCACCACAATCACCCCCGGCAGCAGCAGCAGCATCAGCATCATCAGCATCATCATCATCATCATCATCATCATCATCATCATCATCATCATCATCATCATCGTCATCGTCATCGTCATCATCATCATCATCATCATCATCATCATCATCATCATCATCATCATCATCATCATCATCGTCGTCGTCGTCGTCGTCGTCATCATCATCATCATCCTCGTCATCATCATCATCATCATCATCATCATCATCATCATCATCATCATCATCATCCACGTCCTCCTCCTCATCATCCTCCTCTTCCTGCTCCTCCTCCTCCTTTTCCACTTCCACTTTCTCTTTTTCCCTCCTCCTCCTCCTCTTCCTCCTCCTCCTGCTCCTCCTGCTCCTCCTCCGCCTCCTGCTCCTCCTCTCCCTCCTCTTCACGCATTTTTAGTCATGTGTCGCAGCTGCTTCTCTGTAAATAACCCCTCCCTGTCGCACCACGAGGCCAGTCGGAAGGGCGGGCGGGACGTTTCGCCTGAGACGTCCTTTCCACTTATGAGCCTGAAGCTTAAAAACTGACAACAACTACACTAATGGACGACGGGTCCCTTCCAAAATGTGGTTCTGGCTTTGGCGCCGCGCACGATCGCCTTGGAAATCTGTAGGACCTTCACGGATTAAGGGTGGGTCGTTACTGCGGTGTGGCTCTCGCCTTAGCGCCGCGTACATTCGTTTTGTCTAATGCAAGGGCTTCACGGATTGAGGGCGGATGGTTTCAAAATGTGGCTCTCGCCTTAGCGCCGACCACAATCGTTTTCAAACTTCACAATGGTTTCACGGATTGAGGACGGTTCCTTTTCACAGTGGCTCTCGCCTTCGCGCCACGCACACTCGTTTCAAAAATCCTTCGAACCCTCTGGGTGTAGGTGATCTAGAGAGTTTTCTTTTCTAATCCCCTTCTTCCCCTTCGGGGAGGGGTTTACCACTCTTCCCTACTAGTAGACACCCCCTCCCCCAGGCGACCGGCAGCCAACCAGGAACAATGAGGGCACCATGCTCCACCCCCCCACACCATCCCTGTCAAAAACAATACAAAAGGCACGTTGCCTCAACATTTGGAGCATGCGCGGCCAACCCGATGCGGCCCCCCCACAATCCCGGTGACAAAACAAGACAAAGTACAGTTTGGGGCAAAATCTGGAATCATGTTCGTGAGGCCCACGAGCACTTTGTATTGTCATTTTGACAAAGGCGCCACGGGTATCAGCATATTGCCTGCTGTGCGCAGGGCTACCACGCCTAACAAAAAACAATACGACCGCACCTCGCGGCTAAATCTGGATCATGCGCGGCCACCCCGCGATCGCTGTCAAGTGGTTTTTGACAGGGACGGCGGGGGGGGCGTATGGCCTGCTGCGCGCAGGCCCACCAGACACAAGGATGGGCATTGGTTCTCGATAAGGATGGTGGGGGCCGACATGTTCCCGATGTGTGCTGTCACTTGCACAGGCGCACTTGACCCCCTCTGCACGTGCCCCGAACGTGGCGCACCTGGCGCGGCTGGAGTATGCGGCACACCTGGCGCACGCGGAGCACGTGGCGCATCTGGTGCACCAGGCGTGCCTTGCACGCTCGGGCCTCAGGGGTGCCTGGCGCGCGTGGCGCGCCTGGCACGCGTGGCACACCTCGCCCCAGCGTCGCGCACATGGGGTCGGTTTTAATCCCACCAGCCCTCTAAACATCGGTGGTTTAGGGCGTTTCCTCTTCCACCCCTCCTTCTTCCCCTTCGGGGAGGGGCTTATCACTGTTCCCTATTAATAAACACCCCCTCCCCCAGGCGACTGGGGGCCAACCCGAGTCCATGACGACCCCCCCACCACCATCCCTTGTAAAAAAACAATACCAAACACACGTTGCCTCCAAATTCGGAACATGCGCAGTCAACCCGATGCGGCCCCCCCACCACCCCCATCAAAAACAATACAGAATACACTTGGCGGCGGCGGCGGCGGCTGCGGCGGTTGCGGCGGCGGTGGCGGCGGCTGCGGCGGCTGCGGCGGCGGCGGCGGCGGCGGGGGCGGCGGCGGCGGCGGCGGCGGCGGCTGCGGCGGCGGCGGCGGCGGCGGTGGCGGCAGCGGGTGGGGCGGCGGCGGCGGTTTGGCAGCGGGGGGGCGGCGGCGGCGCGGCGGCGGCGGCGGCGGCGGCGGCGGCGGCGGCGGCGGCGGGGGGGGGCGGGTGGCGCGGCGGCGGCGGCGGCGGGCGGCCGGCAGCAGCGCGGCGGCAGCGGGCAGCAGCGGGCGGCGGCAGCGGCGGCGGCGGCAGCGGCGGCGGCGGCGGCGGCGGAGGCGGCGGCGGCGGCGGCGGATTGGCCCCCAGTAGCCGCCCATCCAAAGACGACTGCTGAATATGCTGAGGCTCGGGCCAGACTCGGGTGCTACGTATGTGTTGGGAAGGCGGGTGGGAGTGAGCGAGACGGCCTGCGGGCGGGGAGGGGGTCTTGACCCCTCCCCCTACCCCCTCCCCATGGACCTGGAGGGGGGGGCCGCGAGGTGTCAGAGCGTCCAAAACGGCCTCGGCGAGGAAGCCAAAATCATTGATTTGACTATGGTTTGGGCCCCATTTTGGCCTCCTGGGGGGGCGAGGCTAATTAATGCTCCGCACTTCTTTGATTGATCTCCTCCTAGATGGCCCCAAGAAGCGCCCAGGAGGCCCACACTAGTTGAAAAGCAGCAGGATGCCTCACTCCTGGCTGCTTGGAAAATTAAAAACAACAAGTCAGGCGCGTCGCCGCCTGGAGCGGTGGCGCCGGCGAAAGAAAAGCAGCGTGCGACCCAGGAGGCCGCCAGTCAGCGAATGGGGGCGCGGGGGCATTCCACGCTGGCAGGATCGGCGCAGGCGCGACCACACGGACCACCAAGACCACCACCAACCAGGGACCCAACGGGGGGCGAAGGGGCGGAGGGGGCAGGGTCGTCGCGTGCTCGCCGGCGTCTGGTCCGCCGCGTACACCCCGAAGCCGCCTCGTCGCAGGGCCGCCGTCTCCCCATCAAGGTCTGGGCCGCCGCGGACTGGCGAGAGTCGGGTCGCCGAGGGCCGGGCGAGTGTGGCGTCGCCGCAGGTTCCGCCGCCGTCGGGGGGTCGTCGGGGAAGGGGGCCGCCGCGGGGTGGGGGGGCGTCGTCGTCGAAAGCGTCGGCGTCGTCGTCGGAGCCAGGCTGTTGGCCGCCGTCGTTGCCTGGAGCCCTCGGGTTGTTGCCGCCGGGGCCGCCGTCGGGGTCGCCGCCAGGGCCGCCGCCTCCGGGGCCGCCGCCGGGGCTTCTGGGGACCTCCCACGCCGCCACCACAGACGCCGCCACAGCCGGCGTGTCCGTGGAGCCCGCGCAGCAAGCCTGAGTGGGAGGGGGGGGAGTGGCCCGCAGGACCTCGAGGCCGAGGCGGCAAGCCGCAACCTGCAGCCGTGCCCGGCGCCCAACCGAGGGCCCAGCCCGCACCGCGATCCACCCGGATTTGGCCGCAACCCGGGGCTGGGCCCCCCAGTCCGCAGGGATGCCGACCTCGGCGCCGAGGCGGGCGCGGGCCTCAGCGAAGCAAGGGCATGCTGCCCATAGGTGCCGAGCTGAGAAGAGCAGCTCTGGGCACCAAGGGCATGCCTTAGCGCACTTGCCGCGGCCGTGGCGGGCGGGGGCCCGGGCAGCCCCGCCCCGCCACGCGCTGAGCAAAGACCGAGACTGAGGGCAGAGGCTCCGGCGCCAGTCCCGCCACGCATGGGCGCTCGAGGCCTCGATGTCGATGATATCGACCCCCTCCTCGTCGCGCCGCGGCTGGACGCCTTGGCGGGGCTGCAGGGGGAGGCACCTGGCCAGGACCCGGAAGGCGTGCTGGCAAGGCCCACCAGAAGCGTCAAAGGCTCCTGCAATGGCCGGGTACCCCATGAGAGCGGCCAGGGCAGGCGGGACCGCAGCACGGCGCACGGCAACCTGGGCGCGAGGATCGACGAGCCCCCCAGGCGCCACCCAGACCCCGGGGAGGGGGACATGCGGAACAAGGCGAAGCCCGAAAGAGGCGGCGTGGTGGCCAACAGAGGAAACCACAACGGCGAGGTAGGATAACCGCTGGCAGCTCTCAACGCCTGCAAGGAGGTCCCAAAGACAGGGTGCAGGACCAGCCGTTCCGCCCACCACCTGCGTTGGCACCGCCACGTGCAGCACGCGCGCGAGACGCTACGGAACGTCAGGCGCGTGAGCTCAGCTGGCGGGGAAAAGACGAACGGGGCGGCCCAGCGCCACCTGGACGCCACGCACTGGACCCAGGCGTGCTCGCGAATCTCCGCGGACCCAGGGAGGGTAGCAAGGCGCGTGGTTAGCTCAATCACCTTACCCCCGCCGTCCCTAGGCAAGGGAACCGGGGGGTGGACAATCTCCGCTCCTTCCCAGAGCTGCCTCTTGCTCAGGTTCTCGACCACACCGAGGAGGGGGTCGAGAGCCTCAGTGGCGGCGAGCGCGGCGTCCCGCGCCGCCGTGTCCGCAGCCTTCACCGACCTGTCGTCCACATACAACCACGCCCCAGCGGGGTTCCAGAGGGATCGGAGCCGGGCGTGCCACGGGGCCAACACGCAGCTCAGGGTGCGCCCGCTGCATGGGCAACCCGCCGGCAATCCCCGCACGGGGTGGAGGGGGTCGCAAATGCAGCCCCCCACCGAACAGAACCGGGGCGCGCGCCAGGTCTGCACCAGGAAGCGCACCACGGCCGGATGCGCACCTAGGTGGAGGAGGCCATCGGTCGCGACCGAGTCGCACGCCTTCTGCATGTCCACCTCGGCTCCGGCCTCGCCAGGCGCGGCGGCCCAGTCCGCGAAGGACCGAACCGCCCCCTTTTCCCCCCAAGCGCCGTCGGGGGCGGGGGGGGGGGACCGAAGGAGGCAGCTGCGCCCCTCCCGAAGCCACACGGGGGCGACCGCCACCGGACGAGCGTCATCAGACCCTCTCTTGGGGATCCCAGCGACAGGGAGCCCGGCAAAACGCAGCGAGCGGGAGGCAGGCCACTCCTCCGGGTCTTCGAGGACCCAGAGAAGCACCAAACGAAGCGAGGCGCGGCAAGTGTTTCCCGATCGCCCCAACCTCGCTGGAATCCCACCCGTCGAAGCCAACGGTGCCAGAAACCTGAGACAGGGCCTCCGCCCACCCTTCGGGGCTAGGGGGGCTCCACGGCAGGGGCGCCGCCGCGGGGACCCCGCAGTCCGCGGCAGCACGCGGCCAGTCCGGCCGGCCGGCCGGAGGGGCGGGGCCGTCGGGAGGGCACCACCACGGTTCCCATGCGGTGCGCATGTCGTCCGCGGTGACGACCGGGGGCGGTAGCCTTGGTCGCAAGTACCCCGCCGAGGCCCCCGCCGACCGAGCACCCCAGCGGCGGAACTGCTCGCGCCAACCTGCAGAGGAAACCTTAGCGTCCAGCGCGTCCTCGGCGGCGATCGCCTTGGACAGCGCCTCAGCCGCGTCGCCTAGGTAAGGAGGGAGCCGGCCAGGCAAGAGGCCGCCGCGGCGAGCAGCGGCCCAGTGCCTTAGGAGGGAGGCGGGGGGGGGAGCCCAGTGCCCAGTGACCCGCGCGCCTGGTCTCGTGGACCACCTGCCGGCGCAGCCGCGCCAAGCGCCGCTGCCGGACCGAAGCGGCCGGCCGGTGCGCAGCTACTGGGGCGGTCGGCCGAGTGCTCGGCGGCGAGCCCTTCGCGTGCTCTGGCTGCCGGGAAACCTCGGCGAGGCCTAAGGACACGGCACCCTGGAAGGCGGCCTCGGCACGGGCGTGTCACTGCCCAATCCTCGCCGTCGCTGGGCCTGGGGGCGGAGGCGGGGCCGGGGCCGGGCCGGGGCGCAGGGGGCAAGGGCGCCGGCGAGCCGCCCCAGTCGTCGGCGGCCGCCTCGAGCAGCCGGCGTTCCTCAGTCGTCGGGGGGCGGAGCCAGCGGTAAAGGGCAGCGCGGCGAAGCCGCCCCCGCTGCACAGGGTGGGGCGCGGGGGCCCCGAGGCCAAACGCCATCCCAAGATGGCGGGGCACCCCTGGGAGGGGGGCCGCATCTTCGAGCCGAGGGAACACCCGCACCCAAGGCACCGGGTAGGGGCCGCCATGCCCTGGGTCGTACTGGGGTGGGCCGGAGGGGCGGCCCACGGCGCCTGGACCAAAAAATCGTACGA
This sequence comes from Prorocentrum cordatum, assembly GCA_963575745.1. Taxonomy (NCBI): domain Eukaryota; class Dinophyceae; order Prorocentrales; family Prorocentraceae; genus Prorocentrum; species Prorocentrum cordatum. The sequence goes on from CAUYUJ010014915.1 coordinate 1,044,584, forward strand.
TTTTCGCCAATTGAAATCACCAACAACCACACTCGAGCCGGACCCGGTCGCGGCGGACGGGGAGTCGAGGGTTTCGGCCACCCACGGGACGTCGGCCCCGGCAGCGGGGCCATACGCCGACGTGACGACGACGCGCTCGAACCGCCTGGAGCACCTGCGCCAATCCTTAGGGTCGCTGACCGGGGCCCCCCGGCCCATCTCGGCCCTCCACAACAGAGCGCACCCGCCCTCCCAGAGAGGAGGCGCCCGCCCCAGGCGAAGGCGGCGAGGGGAAGCTTTGAGCGGCGGGAGCGCCGACCATTGGATCCGCCAGCCCCGCGCGGCCAGGACGGCGGGGGCCCAGCGGCAGCCGTCGGCGGGATGCCGGGTCTCCTGCAAGGCCACGACAACGGCCCGCACTTCAGCTGCCCGATCGAGCACGGCATCGAGCCGAGCGCGCGTGAGCAGGGTCACGTTCACTGAGAGGCAGCGGACGTCACCCGAGGCGGCGGCAGCATCCTGGGCGGCCTCAGCTCCACCGCGGAGAAGAGGGGGGAGGGGGGAGGGGGGAGGAGGGAGGAGGGAGAGACGGGGGACAGGAGGGAGGGGGAGAGGACGAGGGAGGGAGAGGAGGACGAGGGAGACGGGAAGGGGAGGGGAGGCGGCAAGGGAGGAGAGGGAGAGGGAGGGCGGCGGAGGAGGCCCCAAGGAGTCAAGACCCAGCGGTCGCCAGCCGCACGCCCGCCCTGCCAGCACGGCGAGAAGCACGGTTACCTTCACGCTCGCGCCGAAGGCGGTTCCTTTCAAACACCCGGCCCCGGAACCCGTCCTCGTTCGCCCTGCACCGAGCCCGCCGTGCAGCCTTGCATGAGTCGCTCGCCGTGGGTGGCGTACCACTGCCGGGCGGCCTCCTGGAGGCGGGCCTGGTTTGCGGCGTAGTACGCGCGACCCTGCGCATTAAGGGCAGGCCCGCGCTTCCGCCGAGCGTCGGCGCTGCACCGCGCCACCTGCTCCTGAGGCCGAGGAGGGCGCGGATTAAGACCGACAGCAGTCCTCCACGCGCCCACTGTGAGACCCGGGGGCCGTCGCTTACAGGGGGCGGCCTTGAAAGAAGCAATAGCGGCCTGCCGGCCGCACGCGCGGCAGCCGCAAGCCCAGCAACCGCCCTCCCGGAGGAATGGGACCCCAAACTCAGGATCGCAGGCCGCCGCCTGGGCCTCAGCGGGAAGGGCCCTGCGCCAGGCCGCGCAAGCCGCCTCCCGAGCGGGGCGCCGGGCAGCGGCGCTCTCGCGGAAGGTGCGCTTGGCCTGCGCGGACCGCAGGGCCTTGGTAGTCACGCGGGGGGGGTCCCCGCCCGAGAGCGGACAACCCTCCCAATGACGGCGAGCCTGCGCTCGCAGCCCGAGGCCCTCTGGGGACCAGCCGCAGACGCATCGGAAGAGGCCGGCGGCTCCGTCGCCAAGACAGTCGCCGAGGGCCGCGACGTCTCCCACAGACCCCGCCTGCGAGGGGGGGCGGCGGCGGGGGGCGGGGGGGGCAGGAGCAGAGGCAGGAGGAGCAGCAGCAGCGGAAGCAGCAGCACCGCCCGAAGGGGCCACCGAGGGAGCCCGAGGGCACAGGACTCCGAGCAGACTGGCCGCCGCCCTCTCAGAGAGGGCAGGAGGTGTGTGGGGGGCACTACCTCTCGCAGCGCTGTCGTTGTCAGCTCGGAGGCCCGGGAGAGACCGGGCGGCGGCCGATCCGGCACGAGATCCACCGTCACCGCTCCGCCGGGGGAGGCCCAGCAGTGACCGGGCAGCCCCGGAGGCGATGGACGGGGTGGCGCTGCGCCCCGCGCCCCGCAAAAGCCCGATCGCATCGTCCGCCGTAGCCGGCCGGCCCGCTGGAGCAGCCTCGGCCGGGACTACTGCCAGGGCAGCAACCGAGGCCAGGGCGCCTTCGGCCGCCGCCGCCTCCAGGTCGTCGGTCTTCAAGACCTTGTGCGGGGGGGCGGCCGATTCCCCTTCCGAGCCGTCGTCGACCCGCACCACTTCCATAGGCGCCGGGGGGGCCTGGGCGAAGAACCTACGGACGGCGGCCTCGTCGTCTCCGGGGGACAAGACCACCCCCGCCTTCTCCCAGGCATCCCAAGGAGGGGAAGAGTGCTCGCCCTGAAGGACAAGACCAACGAATGGCAACTTGGCCCCGGCTTTTCCTTTCTTAGCTTGAATCACAACGTGCGCCCAACGGCCAACCCCGCCAGAATCATGAGCCTCGGCCGGGACCCAGGTCCAGACCCGAAAGTTCCGCCCCACCTGGGCGGCCAACGCCCGGAGGGCCCGAACGTCACCGTACTCGCCAGACGTGGCCACCCTCTTGGCCGCGGCCTCAGCGTCCACAGCGAAAAAACCATGGAGCTCCGGGCTCTTTCGGATCTCCGCGGCAGCCCACGCGCGGAGTTGGCCCTGCAAGGGCCCGCCTGGCCGCATCAGGGCCGCATCCGCCGTTTCCCCCGCCTGAGCATTCAGCCCAGAAGCGATCGACAGGAAGAGGCAATCGCCAGCGCCGCCACACTCGGTCCGAACACACGTAGTTTCGAAGGGAGGCGTCCCCGACGCGACGGCGGAGGCGACCCCAGGAGCAACCGGCGGGGGCGGGGGCTGGGTTCCGGCTGCAGCCGCGGCAGCGGGTCGCTTGGTGCCGGCGGAGGCGGCCACCTCAGCAGTCGCCGGCTTAGACGGCTCGCTGACGCCCCACTGCCCGCGCGCCGTAGCGGCGGCAGGCACCCGCTACTGCTTCGAGGCCGCCGCCGGGGCAAGGGCGACACCCGAGGCGAAGACGACGCTTCCGGACCACCCCCCGCCCTCCGGAGGCCAGGCCCGGAAGGTGATGTCCGTGCGGCCTCGACGGGCCACGCCGCTGACCTCAGAAGCCCCCCGGGCGCGGGCCCACTCGGCGGCGTCCTCAGTAGTCCACGCCACTGGGACGTTTGAGGCGTACCAGCGCGGGGCGACGAGGGCGGCCTTATCGCCGACTGGAGGGCCCCACACCCCTAAGTTGGACCCCCCGCCAGGCCGATACGCTAACCTGCCCTTAGCCAGAGCGGTCATCCGCACGGCCTCGTCGAAGTACTCCTTAGCCGGCAAACCTTTCCTAGCAGGCCAGCTCGGCGGTGGGGCCGCCTCGGAGCTCGCCCTATGGGTCCCCACAAAAACGCCCGGCGTGGGAGACATGGAGAGGAACTGGTCGCAGTCCCCCCGCTTGACCGTCAGCAGCGTCGTGGCCTCGTCTGGGTAGCTCACCGTCGCCGTAGTCCGGAGGACCAAGGGGCGGAGCGCCTTATAAGGGAGGGCTGCGGCTGGCAAAGCGGCGGGCGTCTTTGCCACCTGCCCCCAAAGGTCCCCCCCCGCGAATTCGCGCGCCACCGTGAGGCGGAGGCGGCAGGTCTCGCCCCCCTGAGGTGCGGCGGTATCATCATTGGCCCTCGGAGCCCCGACGGAGCACCTGGGGGGATCGTCGCCGTGTTGCTCGACCGTGGCCGCAACGGGCACCGGGCCAAACCTCCCTCGGACGAGCACCCGAGAAGAGCCGCCCACGTGGACCCAGACCAGCGCGGTACCTGCCTCCCGGGCGCACGCTGAGACCCAGTCCCGAACCTCAGCCAACTCCTGAGCGGAGGACGCGACGACGACAAGAGGAGCGGCCGGATCCGCCGTGCCGACCTGGGAGGCCGAGACCACCCGAGCGCCCGGCCACGCCGGCTCCCAGAGGGCCTTAGCCTGGTGAGCGTCCTTAGCCGCGGGGGCCGGGGACGTAGCAGCAGCAGCCCCCCTCTGGCGAAAAAGATCTGCCCAGATACGAGGGCCCGTCTGGGCTGCAGCAGGGGGGGCCCCCCCTCCCGCACGGATGTCCGGGGCAGCAGGGTTGGCCGCAGCAGTAGCGCCCTCTCCACCGCCGCGCCGGCCCGAGGGCTCTGGAGGCCTCGGGGAAGTCTTCGAACTCTTAGCGGCCAAGGCCGTGGCAAGTCGCGCCGCAAGGGACGCCAGTGCCGCATCGGACGGCGCCTCAGCCGAATCGAGCATGGCCCGGAGGATCGGAGCCAGATCAGACCACATACCCTCCCCGACCGGAGCGGCAGCCGGAACCGGCGCCCGATCCCGAGAGCAATCAGACGAGGGCGAGACACGAACCCACGGCCGACGACGAGCCTGTTTGCGAGGCTTGTCACGGCGAGGAGTCCCCAGCTGCCGAGCCTCAGTCAAGGCCCGAACCTGATCGGTGAGGGCAGCAGCCTGCACGGCGAGGGCAGCAACCTGATCGTCGGGGCCTCCAGCCCCGCCCACCAGAAGACTGGGCGAACTGGGTCCCCAGCTCCCGACCGCCGCCGTCGCCCCCCCGGCCTCCCGAGCCGCCTCCGCCCCAGGGGACGGGCCGCCGATCGGGCGGGGGCGCCAGGGGGAGACCGCCGAGCCGCCACCGGAAGCCGCCGAGGGAGGGGCAGAACCTTCGTCGATAGTCGCAGGGGCCGCCAGGGGGGCCGCCAAAGGAGCCTCGGAAGGTCCATGGGAGCCCTCTGGAGTCGTCTGCGCCGCCGTCGGTTCGCCAACCAATCCGCCGCCGCCCTGCGTAGTCGCCGAACGTCCGTCGAACCCCTCGTCGCGGGGGGCGCTGCACGGCGGGGGACCGGAACCGAACCCACCACCCCACAGCACTCTCACCACCCTCCGACATGGGGGCGAATTCTTGAACAGACGCCGGATCTTCCAGCGTCGAGACGGCATCCGACCCCGGCCGGCCCGGCGGGCAACGAGAAGCACGAATCGGTGCCGACTCCTGCCAGCGCGAACGCGGGCAGGCAGCCGACCAGCCGCGATGAAAATGAGACCGGCGATCACGATTAGAAGCGCCCATCGGCCGCGAGGGGGGCCGAGATCATGCCCGGCCGTCGGCACCCGATACACGCCAGCATGCGAATCGGCGTAAGGCGAAGGGGAGGCGAAAGAAAAGAGGGGGAACAAGGCAAAAGTCCTGGCGCGGCCCGCAACTGCCTCACCATCCCGCGCCGCTCTCAGGAGCGTCACGACACCGAGGCCGGTGTGCCCAGCCAGCTGCGCCTGCTCAGCGTAGGACTGCAACACGCCTGATGCCACCATGCTGTCGACGCCCGCCTGCTCCAGTCTGTCGATGCCCATCGGGCCCGTGTCGACCACCCGGAGGTCCCCCTCGAAGGACATGGCGGCGACGCGCCTCCAGCGAAATATCGACGAAGTCCGCGAAAGACACCCGAGAACGCCGTCGGCAAGACCACGGCCCACCTCGCGCACGCTGGTGCAACATACGGAGTGGTTGTGCAACGACTCCACGAAGGAATGGAGCTCACCCCCGACGGGAACGACGATGCCGAGTCCGTCCACCACGTCGTCGAGGGGCCCCAGGGCCCCCAGCGCCTCGCAACGGGCGCCCGCCAACCGCTGGCGGCCCGTCCCGGTCTCCTCGCCGGACACGCGGCCCGCCACATCAGGAACCTGGCGAACGCAGGGCCCGACGCTCGCGCGCCCCCGCCCGCACCAGCCAAGCACCAGCACGCCCACGGAGTCTGCGACGCTGAGCGTGCATTGGTAGCCGCCCCCGGGCCTGGCCAGCGCCGCGCCGAGGCCAGGAACCAGCGCCAGAGTCACGCGGTCGGCGGGTAGGAGCTCGCCCGAAACCGAAATATGAGCCGGCAGCTCGACCTCCGGGACCGTGCCGACCGCCTGCCCGCCGACGCGGCCGGCAAGGACCACGTCGGCCGTCGCCGCGACACGCCCCGCGCCGCCGCACAGCTGAGCGAGCCACCGGCCGGCCGCGCGGGGGCGCACTGCCCCTGGCGGCAGACCGGAGAGGGCCAGCGTGAGCAGAGCTGCCGCCAAGGCAGCCGGCAGCGCCGGGCGCCGGCGCACCGCCATTGCAACACGCCAGCGCCAGAGGGGATATGGAAGAGAACTAAACTTTGAAGGCTTGCCTGGGCTTGAGGCTTGAGCCAAAATGGCTTGAGCCAAAATGGCTTGAGCCAAAATGGCTTGAGCCAAATGGGTTTTGGCCCCATTTTGGCCTCCTGGGGGGGCGAGGCGAATTAATGCTCCGCACTTCTTTGATTGATCTCCTCCAAGATGGCCCCAAGAAGCGCCCAGGAGGCCCCAAGAGGTCCCAAGATGGCTCCAAGATGGCCCCAAGAGGCCCCCAAGAGGCCCCTGGGAGGCCCCCAAGAGACCCCCAAGAGGCCCCAAGAAACCCCCCAGGGGCACACAAGATGCTCCAAGAGGCCCCGGCGAGAATGCCAAAACGGCCTCGGCGAGGAAGCCAAAATCACTGGTGTTACGAAGGTTTTGGCCCCATTGTGGCCTCCTGGGGGGGGGACACTAATTAATGCTCCCCTCTTGTTTGATCGATCTCCTCCAAGATGGCCCCGAGAAGCGCCAAGGAGGTCCCAAGAGGTCCCAGGCCCCAAGATGGCCCCAAGAGGCCCCCAAGAGGCCCCCAGGAGGCCCCCAAGAGACCCCCAAGAGCCCCCAAGAAACCCCCAGGGGCACACAAGATGCTCCAAGAGGCCTCGGCGAGAATGCCAAAACGGCCTCGACGAGGAAGCCAAATTCATTGGTTGTACTAGGGTTTTGGCCCCATTTTGGCCTCCTGGGGGGCGACGCTAATTGATATTCCCCTCTTGTTTGATCGATCTCCTCCAAGATGGCCCCAAGAAGCACCCAGGAGGGCCCAAGAGGTCCCAAGATGGCCCCAAGATGGCCCCAAGAGGCCCCCAAGAGGCCCTCAGGAGGTCCCCAAGAGACCCCCAAGAGGCCCCAAGAGACCCCCCCAGGGGCACACAAGATGCTCCAAGAGGCCTCGGCGAGAATGCCAAACCATTGATTTCACGAAGGTTTTGCCACATGTTGGCCTCTTGGGGGGGGGGAGCACTGATTAAGATGACTCCAAGAGCGCCTGGGAGAGCCCAAGATGACCTCCAAGATGGCTCCAGATATCCCAAGATGTCTCATAATGGCTTCCTCTGTGTGCTGCCCACTTCCCTGATCCAGGCAATTCCTCTGGGCATCGTGTCTGGATGGGCTGGTGGGGATTCGCGAAGCGTCAACAATTCCCAGCAGCTGCCCATCCAAAGACGACCGCTGAACATGTTCAGGCTCGGGTGTGACTTATGTGTTGGGAGGGCGGATGGGAGTGAGCCAAACGGTTTGCTATCTAGGAGGGTGTGATCCCTCCCCCGACCCCCTCCCTTGGACTTGGGCGGGGGGTTCGCGACGCGTTGGAGCGTCCAAGACGGCCCACGACGGCCCCATGAGCACCTCACAGGGCCCAAGATGACCTCCAAGATGGCTCAAGATAGCCCAAAATGCACCAAGATGGCCCCCCAGATGCTCCAAGAGGCCCCAAGAACGCTCCAAGGCGGCCCCAAGTGGCCACGGAGCCTACCCAGGAGGCCGCCCAGAGGCCAACATCTCTCCAAAACCTAGGTAAAATCAATGTGGTCTGCTTTCTCGCCTTTCGTTTCCGATGACCTCCGAGGTCTCGAGATGGCTTCAAGATGGTCCCGGAGGGCTCCAAGAGAGGCCCAAAAGGCCTCCAAGACGGCCCCAAGCGCGCCCTGGAGGGTTCCACGAGCGCCCCAAGAGCGCCCGAAGAGACGGCTCTAGGCACTCTGAAAAAGGCAACCCTACTTGAAACTCACTCCAAACTCGCCCCAAAAGGGTCCCAGAAGGCGCCCAGGCGGCCCCAAGGGGCGCCCCAGGGGCCTCCGAGAGGCCCCCAAGAGACCCAAAGACGCTCCAAGAGGATCCCCGAAAGCCTCCGAACAACTACCAAATGACGCGCAGGGAGACTCAGAACGGCACTCAAGCGGCTTATGACTTTTCTGCTCGCCTGTTTCTTCCTCCTTTTCCTCCTCCTCATCCTCCTCCTCCTCCTCCTGCTCCTCCTCCTCCTCCTGCTCCTGCTCCTCCTCCTCCTCCTCCTCCTCCTCCTCCTCCTCCTCCTCCTCCTCCTCCTGCTCCTCCTCCTGCTCCTCCTCCGCCTCCTCCTCCTCCTCCTCCTCCTCCTCCTCCTCCTCCTCCTCCTTCCCTTCCCCTTCATCATCCTGAATTCCTTTTCCTTGTACAGAACTTCTCCCTGTCGCACCCCGAGGCAAGTTGTTAGGGCGGGCCGGGCGTTTCGCGTGGGACTTCCTCGCCATTTACGATTCTGAAGTTTAAATAAAGTGAGCAACAGCTTCACAGATGGAGGGCGGGCGGTTTTCAAAATGTGGTCTTCGCCTTCGCGCGGCGCACAATCATTTTAAAAGCTTGCAAGAGCTTCACGGATTGAGGGCGGTTCATTTTCAAAATATGGCTCTCGCCTTGGCGCGGCGCACATTCGTTTTAAACAATTGCAATAATCTCACGGATTGAAAGCGGTTCCTTCTAAAAATGTGGCTCTCGCCTAGGTGCGGCGCACATTCGTTTTTTAGTGCAAACGTTCCACGGATTGATGGCGGTTCCTTTTGAAAATGCGGTTCTCGCCGTAGCGTGGCGCACATTCGTTCTACAAGTGCAACAGTTCCACGGGTGCAGGATTCAGGATTACGCGGGCGCAGCAGTTACGCTGCTTCGTTGCATTGAAGTCCCAAGAACGGCGTCCTGGCACGAATCTGGATCGCCAACACGCAACAGTCAGGTTGATCCGTGGCTTGGAACCCCGAGAATAATGTTTAAGCACGGTGCAGGGCGGCTAACGGTTGTCTTCCAGCGAAGCAGTTCCCTCAATGGAAATTAACTTCTGTAGAGGCATGTGAAGAGGGAGCTTGGGGGGAGGGTGGATTCCAACATCGTTGATGTCTCTTGGGTTTACACTGGTCCCCCTCCTCCGCGTCCTCCTTTTCCTCCTCCTCCTCTTCCTCCTCTTCGTCCTCCTCCTCCTCCTCCTCCTCCTCCTCCTCCTCCTCCCATCCTCCTCCTCCTCCTCCTCCTCCTCCTCCTCCTCCTCCTCCTCCTCCACCTCTTCACCTTCCTCTTCAGTTTCCTCTTCCTCTTCCTCTTCATGTTCCTCTTCCTCTTCCAATTCGTGTTCCTCTTCGTTTTCCTCTTCCTCTTCCTCTCCCACTTCCCCTTCGCATTCCTATTTCCCTTCCTCTTCCTCATCCTCTTCGTCTTCCTGTATCCGACGATATTCCCGCTGCCCCACCTGTCATCACCCTTCCCCTCCCAACCCCTGCTTGCTTGTGACAAGGGCGCGCGGCGACCACACAATACGAAACGAAGTACGCACGGCCGTCACGGATGTTCCGCACGAACCAGGCCGATTGCAACAACCGAGCGCATGGTTGCAAGCGGGTTCTCGCGCTGGCCGCGCGAGCGCCGATATTGTTCGTGGTGTTTTTTTGTTTAAATGTATATAAATATGGTACCAATCGCACGGCCACACTGCAACGCTGAAGAGGCTGATGTGCCGATCCGACCTTTGCACCTCAAAGATGCGTGTCCTTGTTTGCTGCCCCGCCTTCCTCCTCTTTGACCAGCATCATCATCACCATCATCATAACCATCACATCCACCATCAACAACACCAGCATCATCCCCATCCTCATCAGAATCCGCATAACCCTCCCCCCCAAGTGCATCATTACCATCGACATCAGCATCGCCATCATCATCACCACCATGCGTCAATATCACCACCGTCAGACTCATCCTCGTCGTCAGCATCACCATCAACAACATCGCCATCATAACCCCCATCACCATCACCATCACCATCACCACAATCACCCCTGGCAGCAGCATCACCATCACCGTGCCATCCTCCACGCCCTCCTCTTCTTCATCCTCCTGCTCCTGCTCCTCCTTCTCCTCCTCCTCCTCCTCCTCTTCTTCCTCCTCCTCCTCCTCCTCCTCCTCCTCCTCCTCCTCCTCCTCCTCCTCTTCCTCATCATCCTCCCCCTCCTCTTCCTCCTCCTCCTCCTCCTTTTCCTCCTCCTCTTCCTCCTCTTCTGTTTCCTCTTCCTCTTCCTCTTGTTCCTCCTCCTCCTGCTCCTCCTCCTCCTCCTTTTCCTCCTCCTCTTCCTCCTCCCCATTCCTTTTTGATCCTGTGTCGCAGCTCCTCTTCCGTATGAATAACCCCTCCCTGTCGCACCCCGAGGCCAGTCGGAAGGGCGGGCCGGACGTTTCGCCTGAGACGTCCTTTCCAGTTATGAGCCTGAAGCTTAAAAACTGACAACAACTTCACAGATGGACGACGCGTCACTTCCAAAGTGTGGTTGTCCTAGCGCCGCGTCTAGGAAACCTGTGAGAGCCTTACGGACCAAGGGCGGGTCGTTTTCATAATGTGGTTCTCGCCCTAGCGCCGCGCACATTCGTCCTGTTTAACGCGAGGGCTTCAGGAATTGAGGACGAGTGGCTTTCCAAATGTGGCTCTCGCCTTAACGCCGAGCACAATCGTGCAAAAACTTCGCAATGGCTGCACGGATTGAGAACGGTTCCTTTTCACAGTTGCCCTCGCCTTCGCGCCACGCACACCCGCTTCAAAAATTACACCCGCCCTCTGGGCGCAGGTCGTCTAGAGAGCTTTCTTTTCTACCTCCCTTTTCCCCTTCGGGGAAGGGTAAACCAGTTCCATATTGATAGACACCCCCTCCCCCAGGCGACAGGCAGCCAACCAGGAACAATGAGGAAACCATGCTCCCCCCACACCATCCGCCAAAAATAACAATAGAAAACGCACTTTGCCTCCACATTTGGAGCATGCGCGGCCAACCCGATGCGGCCCCCCACAATCCCGGTGACAAAAGAAGACAAAGTACAGTTTGGGGCAAAGTCTTGAATCATGTTCGTGAGGCCCACGAGCACTTTGTATTGTCTTTTTGACAAAGGCGCCACGGGTATCAGCATATTGCCTGCTGTGCGCAGGGCTACCATGCCTAACAAAAGAACAATACGACTGCACCTCGCGGCTAAATCTGGATCATGCGCGGTCACCCCGCGATCGCTGTCAAGTGGTTTTTGACAGGGACGGCGGGGGGGGGGGCGTATGGCCTGCTGTGCGCAGGCCCACCAGACACAATGATGGGCATTGGCTATCGACAATGATGGTGGGGGCTGGCATGTTTCCCGATGTGTGCTGCCACGTGCGCAGGCGCACTGACACACTCTGCACGTGCCCCGAACGCGGCGCACCTGGCGCGGCTGGAGTATGCGGCACACCTGGCGCGCGCGGAGCACGTGGCGCATCTGGCGCACCAGGCGTGCCTGTCATGCTCGGGCCCCAAGGGTGCCTGGCGCGCGTGGCGCGCCTGACACGCGTGGCGCACCTCGCCCCAGCGTCGCACACATGGGGTAGGTGTTGGTTCCCAGCAGCTGCCCATCCAAAGACGACCGCTGAACATGTTCAGGCTCGGGTGTGACTTATGTGTTGGGAGGGCGGATGGCAGTGAGCTAGACGGTTTGCTATCTAGGAGGGTATCTTGATCCCTCCCCCGGCCCCCTCCCCTGGACTTGGGCGGGGGATTCGCGACGCGTTGGAGCGTCCAAGATGGCCAAAGACGGCCCCATGAGCGCCTCAAAGAGCCCAAGATGACCTTCAAGATGGCTCAAGATAGCCCAAAATGCCCCAAGATGGCCCCCCAGATGCTCCAAGAGGCCCCAAGAACGCTCCAAGGCGGCCCCAAGTGGCCACGGAGCCTACCCAGGAGGCCGCCCAGAGGCCAACATCTCTCCAAAACCTAAGTAAAATCAATGTGGTCTGCTTTCTCGCCTTTTCGTTTCCGATGACCTCCGAGGTCTCAAGATGGCTTCAAGATGGTCCCG
>CAUYUJ010014915.1:1061366-1081366 GCA_963575745.1 Prorocentrum cordatum
CGTGCACCTGAACATACCGCGCCTCTATCCGGAGGCGCCCCTGTTGCTGGTCAGGACCTCCAGAGGCACGTGAGGCAGCGTTCAGGAGAGAAAAGTTCCTGGGAACGGCACGACTCGAGCTCGACGTCCCTCCGAACCTCTGCCCCAGCCGTGCCCAACATCCACATGCGACCAGCAGCAGCAGCAGGGGCGGCAGGAGGACAATCACGCAAGCAGAAGGCGCCACCGCCTTCGCGGGCAAACACCAAGGCAGCAAGGCATCCGACGAGCTCAGAGGCGATGACGGCGGCGGCGGCATCCGAGGAACCTGGGAGGCCTATGAAGGCCCAGCGGACGCATCCGGAGGCTCAAGCAATTGGCCAAAAACGCCCCTTACCACCGACGACGACGACGACGACGACGACGACGACGACGACGACGACGACGACGACGACGACGACGACGACGACGACGACGGCGGCGGCGGCGGCGGCGGCGGCGGCGGCGGCGGCGGCGGCGGCGGCGGCGGCGGCGGCGGCGGCGGCGGCGAGGGCGACGGCGACGGCGGCGGGGGCGGCGAGGGCGGCGGCGGCGGCGGCGGCGAGAGGCCCCGCAGCTGCCAGCAGCGCCTCGCACGCCACGCGCCTGACCAGCCACCGCTCGTCCTCGGGGGCGCCGTGCTGGAGGGCGGACGGAGGGAGGGCGCGGACGACGAAGAGGGCGCGGACGAGGAGGAGGAGGAGGAGGAGGAGGAGAAGGCAGGGTGATGAGGCTTCGGGCTGCGCACAGACAGCTCCCCGAGGTAGTCCCGGCTGGCCTCAACGGGCCCCCCGAATAGTCCCAGCTGGCCTCGACAGGCCCCCCGAGTAGTCCCAGCTGGTCTCGGCACACCCTGGCGCCGCTTCCGGCGGCGCCCCTGGACGCTCCGCAGGTTGAGACCAGCTGGGGCTACTCGGGAGGCCTGCTGAATCCGCCGGGGACTACCTGGGGGGGCTGGTCAGGTCAGGAACCGTGCCTAGACGGCACATCGGTTACAAATCACGTGCGTGAGCGTACGCACAGCAGCACACCGACGTCAGGGGTGATGTAGGAATCTGCTCACTCGCGCCCAGCCCTGTCTGGAAGCCCGCATGGTGGACGACCCGGGAGACCAACAGCAGCACGGGGCAGAGGAGGCAACGACACCCGGGGACCAGGACGAACCCAGAGCCGGGGGAAGGAGGAGAGCGAGCGACGGGACGACACCCGAGAGGAGGGGAGGAGGGCGAAGCCCGGGCGACCGCCCGAGGGACGAGCAGGAGGAAAAGCAGGCAGAGGAACGACGCAGGACGGCGGAAGAGAGGACGACGACACCACCAAAAGGGCAGGCTGACGAGGGACGTGGAGCCAAAGCGCAGTTTTTTGAAATTCATCCCCTAAAACAAATGATAAGAATTGCGCCCCAAGACGCCTGGCTGGTTTGGAAACTGATACAAGCAGTACCTCAACACCTCCTCTGTCCACGCTTGGCGACTGAACATGCCCTGTCCGAACGCTTGTCGAGCGGCCTCTTCTTGGCTCAGGGCCCCGCCGTGCATGCACGTTGCAATTGTCCGAGCGCGTGCGTGCATGACCAAAGCCCACTGTAATCTGGGACGCCCTCTGCGGCGTTCCCCGGGATCGTGGAGTCGCGAATTCCCGCTCTGGAAAACAGTGTGGCGAGGCAGCGACTCGTCGGGCATGGCGGACAGCTCTCCGTAGTACAACCATTACTTGCCAGGCACCTGCCTGCTTAAACATTTCTGGTTTGCTCTGCCTCGCACTTCTGCATCGCTAACATGAATTGATGGAATGTGCAAGGTTAAAATCGTACGTAAACACTCTGCTTGAACGGCGCCGATATTGACTCGGTCTGCCGTGTGCAAAGTGTCCCGAGACTGTACGTAAGTTTGGAAACGACGCAGGCGTTAAACAAGTTGACCTTTCTGGCCCTGCTTACGTTGGCATGCCTCCGAGCTGCTTGCAGCGCATCGCAAGACCTGGGGGGCTGCCTGTGCTACACCCGAAGCCTCACCAGAAGAGGGAGGGAGGGAGGGAGTGCGAGAGGGAGGGAGGGCGACGCTCAGCGAGAGCGACGGCTTCAGGGGCAACGCCAGGGAGACTTTGGAGGATCGAAGCTCGAGGTTTTCCCAAAATTTCGTCGGTGCCCGGCGCTTTGCCAGCCTCGGGGTGCGTTCCGAATGCGTTCAAGGGGTTGCCCGAATTGTCCCGAGTGGCCGCCGGAGGCCGAGGTATGGCAGGAGAACCACTCGGAGGGAGGAGGCAGGGAAGGAGAGAGACGGCAACCTGCGGAGGTTCCTCCAAGCTCTGTAAGACTTACCTCTGTCACCCAGGCGCTGAAGCCATATCCCTGAAAAGGACGAGGAGGGGGAGGGCCAAAGGAAAGCCGAGATGCATCAACGATGCTGCAACGCGCCCTCACGCCCCAAGGTCCCTCCTCACACGTCTATACAAACTACTGTGTTCGTGTTCCTTTTCCGCTGCCTGCAGCAGGCGCCCCCCTGAACAGACCAACACCCCGCGGGCGAGACTTTGGTAAAGGACCCACTTCGATCAGTCCAGCTATGAACAAGTCAGAGGGGGAGGATCGTAAAGGTCAATGGAGTTCCAGCGAACGCCTGTTCATGAAAAGGATCTGCCCTCCACCCGTACACAAGCTTCAAAAGTTCACACGAGTATTGGCAGAACGTTATGAGAAGTGTCTGGCGAGAGCCGCATTGTAAAAGAAGGCAGTCCCACATCCGTGTGAGTGTTGCACAAATCCAAGCTCCTGGTCATGAAACTTCAGACTATGACACGGAATCGTCATTTTGGACACGAACCGCCCTCCATCCGAGTAACTGCTGCCAATGTTGAAAACGAATGTGCGCGGCGCCAACGCGAGAGCACCATTATGAAATCGCCCCGCCCTCCACTCGTGTAGCTGTTGCAGTGGTTCAAGACGAATGTGCGCAGCGCCTAGACAAGAACCCCCTTTTGAAAATGGCCCGCCCTCCATCCGCGCAACGTTTGGATGATCGTAAGGCACGTGCGCGCGGCGCCACGGCGAGAACACAGTGTTGAAAAGACCTGCTCCCCATGCACGTAACTGGTGGAATGTTTGACAGCCTCGAGATCATATGTTGTGAAAAAGTCTCAGGCGAAGCGCCTAGCCCATCCTCACGACACGCCTGGTGGTGCGACAGGGAGGAATTACTCATAAGGAAGGTTGCGGGAATTGAGGAAGAAGGAAGAGGAGCAGGAGGAAGTGGAGCTGGGGGCACTCCGAGCTAGGAGAGGTATCTGGCCAGAGTGTTAGGGACCAGAATCATCGCTACGTGGCTGCAATGTGTGCCACTGTGTTGGCTCTGGGGTAAGGTTGCTAGGCGTCTTGGAGTTCCTGAGGTGCAGAATGGATGCAACTGCCATCCTGTGAGGAGCCTTTCGAAGCTGTTGCCCGTTGGCCACGGATACATCAAGAGCGTAGTGGCAGGAGATCAATGGCCGCAGCATCGCCAGTGGAGCTGCGAGCTCAATGACAATCCTTTGCGCATGGCATGCGGCTCGTCGCCAGGCACGTTGCTGGGTTGGCACGCGGCGCGCGGGATGCAGGAAGTGATGGAAGGGAGAAACGATCCCTACGCACTTCACCCCCAACCTCATCCCTCGAGGGCCAGCCGCTATGACAGGCCATCGTGTCCCGGACGGCAGGCGGATGGATCAGCACCTCAACCCTTGTGGTCAGGCTGTGTCCTGGACTCTCGTTGCACTCTGTCGCGATTCGCGCAGAGTGTTGTCATTCATATGCGGGCCCGTGCACAACAGTCGATGTGACCCTCACAGCAGGGCTTGGCACACTGAGTACAGTTATCTTTTTCCCAACCTTCCTTGTGTTGGGTACTCGTTTTGAATAGAGCACCTCTCCCCTCCTTCTCTCCTGTGTTCGCGGTGCCCTGCGGGGCTGCGATCTGCGCAACTGTCGCCACTTTCGTGGGCTCCTGGCTGTCCCCTGCGGGACTGCGATCTGCGCAACTGTCGCCACTTCGTGGGCTCCTGGGAGGCCCAGCGGAGGTACGTCTTACGCAGACCACTTTGAGGCCTCCCTGTCCCCTGCGGGGCTGCGATCTGCGCAACTGTCGCCACTTTCGTGGGTTCCTGGGAGGCCCAGCGGAGGTAAGTCTTACGCAGACCACTTTGAGGCCTCCCTTTGCAACTGTCGCCACTTTCGTGGGTTCCTGGGAGGCCCAGCGGAGGTACGTCTTACGCAGACCATTTTGAGGCCTCCCTGTCCCCTGCGGGGCTGCGATCTGCGCAACTGTCGCCACTTTCGTGGGTTCCGGGGAGGCCCAGCGGAGGTACGTCTTACGCAGACCACTTTGAGGCCTCCCTGTCCCCTGCGGGGCTGCGATCTGCGCAACTGTCGCCACTTTCGTAGGTTCCCGGGAGGCTCAGCGGAGGTACGTCTTACGCAGACCACTTTGAGGCCTCCCTGTCCCCTGCGGGGCTGCGATCTGCGCAACTGTCGCCACTTTCGTTGGCTCCTGGGAGGCCCAGCGAAGGTGGGTCTTACGCAGATCACTTTGAGGCCTCCCTGTCCCCTGGGGGGGGCTGCGATCTGTGCAACTGTCGCCACTATCGTGGGCTCCTGGGAGGCCCAGGGGAGGTACGTCATACACAGACCAACTTGAGGCCTCCTTGTCCCCTGGGGGGCTGCGATCTGCGCAACTGTCCCCACTTTCGTGGGTTCCTGGGAGGCCCAGCGGAGGCACGTCTTACGCAGACCACTTTGAGCCTTCCCTGTCCCCTTGGCGCACCTGGCGCGCACCTGGCGCGCTGGGCGCACCTGACGCACCTGACGCGCTGGGCGCACCTGTCGCGCACCTGGCGCACCTGACGCGCCTGGCGCACCTGGCGCACCTGTCGCACCTGTCGCACCTGGCGCACCTGGCGCACCTGGCACACCTGGCGCGCACCTGGCGCGCACCTGGCGCGCACCTGGCGCACCTGGCGCGCTCGGCGCACCTGACGCACCTGCCGCACCTGGCGCACCTGGCGCACCTGGCGCGCCTGGCGCGCCTGGTGCAAGTGGCGCACCTGGCGCACCTGGCGCGCACCTGCCACACCTGGTGCATCTGGCGCACGCCTGGCACACCTGGTGCATCTGGCGCACCTGGCGCACCTGGCGCGCTGGGCGCACCTGGTGCACCTGCCACACTTAGCGCAGACCTGGCGCACCTGGCGCGCCTGTCGCACCTGGACCTGTCGCACCTGGCGCACATGGCGCACCTGGCTCACTGGGCGCGCCTGGCGCAACTGGCGCACCTGGCACACCTGGCGCAACTGGCGCACCTGGCGCACCTGGCGCGCACCTGGCGCACACGTGGCGCACACCTGGCGCAACTGGCGCACCTGGCGCGCGCCTGGCGCACCCCTGGCGCGCACCTGGCGCGCACCTGACGCGCTGGGCGCACCTGACGCACCTGGCGTGCTGGGAGCACCTGGCGCGCACCTGGTGCACCTGGCGCGCCTGGCGCACCTGGCGCACCTGGCGCGCCTGGCGCACCTGGCGTACCTGGCGCATCTGGCGCACCTAGCGCACCTGGCGCACCTGGCGCACCTGGCACACCGGGCGCACCTGGCGCACCTGGCGCAACTGGCGCACCTGGCGCACCTGGCGCACCTGGCGCGCCTGGCGCACCTGGCGTACCTGGCGCATCTGGCGCACCTAGCGCACCTGGCGCACCTGGCGCACCTGGCACACCTGGCACACCTGGCGCACTTGGCGCAGCTGGCGCACCTGGCGCGCATGGCGCAACTGGCGCGCCTGGCGCAACTGGCGCACCTGGCGCACCTGGCGCGCCTGGCGCGCACCTGGCGCACACCTGGCGCACCTGGCGCACCTTGCGCATCTGGCGCACCTGGCGCACCTGGCACACCTGGCGCACCTGGCGCACCTGGCGCACCTGGCGCGCTAGGCACACCTGGCGCACACCTGGCGTACACGTGGCGCACACCTGGCGCACCTGGCGTACCTGGCGCGCCTGGCGCACCTGGCGCACCTGGCGCGCCTGGCGCGCCTGGCGCACCTGGCGCACCTGGCGCACCTGGCGCGCCTGGCGCACCTGGCGTATCTGGCGCATCTGGCTCACCTAGCGCACCTGGCGCACCTGGCGCACCTGGCACACCGGGCGCACCTAGCGCACCTGGCGCACCTGGCGCACCTGGCGCACCTGGCGCACCTGGCGCACCTGGCGCGCCTGGCGCGTTTGGCTCACCTGGCGCGCATGGGCTTCTGGGAGGCTCAGCGGAGGCACGTCCTACGCAGATCACCACTATACCATGGCGCCGAAATGTCATTCGGTATTGAGTGGTCCTGAATGCAATTGTCACTTGTGTAGAAAGGGTTGGGTACGTCGCAGGATAATGTATGACTTGGGAAAAACGACAAATTTTACCATTCCCCGGGACAGCAGTGATCTGCAATCGCGGCACGTTCTCCGAGGTTAGATTTGTCGGATTTGACAACGCCAAAGGCTGAGCCCCTAGCGCCAGCCAACTCGACCATAACCTACGGAGGAACGAGCATCATTCCGCGTCATGGCTACCAACGTGCATAGCACAGCATCGTCTCATATCACGGGTTGACCCTGGGACGTAGACGAGCCCACAAATCCACATTGACCGGTAGATGGCAAGATCCTCAGCAAGCTTACCCATGTCTTCTTTCATTTTCCTCGCATGATGGGTGGCAGTGCGCTCCCGAAAATTCGCCTGTTGTACAACTGCAAGCACCTCCTCATTCGCATGTTGGACCAAGGCAGCTGTCTGGGCCGCCTTTTCTTGCACTGCGCCTTCCGCAGCTTGCTGCGAAGTCCTTGCCATCATTTCTGCCTCGTACAGGAGGTGGCAAAGATGCATTTCCCTCTCAAACATTTCCCCCGCGACTTTGTTCCCAGTTTCTATAATACTTTGTTCAACTGACTCTTGAAATTCCTTCTTGCCCTTGTCGGTTTCAATCAGAGATTCTGAACTGTTCCCGATGCAGCCCTCTGACCCAGGCGGGCCTGCTGTGCAGCCTGAAGGAGGAGTTTTGTTGTATGCATCTGCCGAAGGTATTCGTCCTTTTGTCGTTGAATCATTTGAATGTGTGCAGTCAGGTGCTCACAAAGCTCCTTTTCTTTGATTGCACGTTTCGTTGCCCTCTTCCGTTCCATGTGAAAAATATGCGATTTCAATTTGGCGTTTAATGTCAATGCAGTCCGAGCAAAGCCATTTGATATTACAATATGGGCACACATGCCAGCAGCCTCCACACACGGGCACGGGCCGTCAGCCTTCATAGCCTTCCCTTGGCATCGATCTCCAGCCAATGAGAAACATCGGAGCCCTCGGGCCCAACAACTTGCTTATATTGAAAAGCGCGCCGATGACGATCCCCGGGGTCCCTGGCTATTCCTCGACCTCGCGCGCATCCTGGATGCCAAAGGCGATCGAGAAATCGTCCGTCTGATGTTTCCATGTGGGGAAAGCATCTCGACAGGAATTGTCCATTCGGTCCCTTGTATGACGGGACAAAGCTAATCGTCGAGCAAATTTCCAGCTAAGCTGGAAACCTGCATCGGCGAATCATGCTCCGTGCTTATATATCTGTATATATATATGTATATATATATATATATATATATTCAGGCACCTTGGGGCGTTTCGCCGGCGGTGTCTCCCCCGTGCTGTCTCTCGCGTGTTCTGTCTGGGACACGCCTATCATTGTTTTTTATATCTCTCTCTCTCTATCTCATTTTCTCTCTCTCTCTCTCTCTCGCTCTCTCTCTCTCTCTCTCTCTCTCTCTCTCTCTCTATGCTTGAAAAGATCTCAGAACGAATGTCATCATATTCCACGAAGGCAAAGAGGTCACGACCGAACTGATCATCCTGTCCAATGGTTGAACCAGCGTCGAAGCACCCCCGAGTTGGGACGAAAGGATCGTCAATCAATGATATGACGGGAACACCTGGGGGAATATGACCTGCTGCAGCATTCGTAGAATAATTTGAATGATCCCTGATGGTTTCAAAAAGCACTCGTAATTCATATCGTTAACCATAGTCATTTGCACGCCAGGTACAACAACGAAGTTTTCGGCTGGTCACCAGTCACTTTCCATAGGAACGCGGTTCCAGGCCAAATTGGGAGATCATGATGATAGTAATGACACGGTCTCATCGCTCGAAAGTGGTAACTCTGGCATGTCTTCAATAACATGTTAAGCTGTATATCAATGGGTGCAAGAGAAGAGAAAGGAAGAGGGATGACGACGAACCCTCTCGTGTGAAGCGCGCTCAGCGGGGACCGCGGTGCCCGCTCGTTGATCTCTTAGGCAAACAGCTGCTTCGGTCGGCGGCAGGGAACGGAGCGGGAGGAGAGATTAAACAACTGTCTGCGCATGACGTCACTCCGCTGACCCCTTAGCAGCCCTCGACAGTTTCGCAGACCGCAGCCCCCCAGGGATGGCGAGGTCTAATTCAGGTCTGCGTGGGACGTCACTCCGTTGGGCCCCCCAGCAGCCCTCGAAAGTGGTGACAGTTTCGCAAACCGCAGCCCCCCCCCCAGGGATGGCGAGGTGTAATTCAAGTTTGCGTATGACATCACTCCGCTGGACCCCCCCCAGCAGCCCCCGAAACAGGCGACAGTTTCGCAGATCGCAGCCCCCCAAAGATGGCGAGGTCGAATGTAGGTTTGCGTATGTCATCGCTCCACTGGACCCCCCAGGAGTCCCCGAAAGTGGCGACGGTTTCGTAGACCGCAGCCCCCCCAGGGATGACGAGGTTTAATTTAGGTCGGCGTATGACGTCACTCTGCTGGACCCCAGCAGCCCTCGAAAGCGGCGACACTTTCACAGATCGCAGCCCCCCTGGGATGGCGAGATCTACTCTGAGCCTGCGTATGACGTCACTCCGCTGAACCCCGCGAGCAGCGCTCGAAAGTGGCAACAGTTTCGCAGCTCGCAGCCCCCCAGGGATGGCGAGGAAGGAGGGTAGCAGGCAAGTAGGAGGCAGGGCAGAAGGCAGGTAGGAGGCAGGGTAGCAGGCAGGTAAGAGGGGGGAGAAGGGAGGCGGGAGGAGGTCGCGACCGCAGTGCTCTATTCACAACGAGAACCCAAACCCAACGCAGGATGGTTGGGCTCATAAACTCGCGCACGGACCCCAGCCAAACGGAAATCAAACAACGTCGCTATTGATTCGAAGGAATGCCCCTTCCCTTTGATACCTTCCCTGCCAGAGGTGGGGGGAGGGCGTCCCGGGGGGGGTCATAGGGGGGGTCCTGGGGGGGCAGTACGGGGGGGTCGCGGGGGTCGTGACCTCCCCCCGGGGGATCCCCCCTGTGGACAAGGGGGACGGGAGTGGTCTCCCTGTGGACAGGGGAACTCAGGACTCCTCCCCACGTCTCCCCCGCGGACAAGGGGACCACCCCCAGTCCTCCCCCCCCGGAGCACCCTCCTCACTCGTACCTGCTGGTGTGGCTGGTGCGTGTTTCCCTACATGCCTCCCAGAAGCCCCAGATCCGCTCCGAGGCGGCTCCCAGCGACCAGGGAGCTTCCCAAGAAGCTCTCCTCCTCCTCCTCCTCCTCCTCCTCCTCCTCCTCCTCCTCCTCCCCTCCTCTCTCTCCTCCTCCTCCTCCTCCTCCTCCTCCTCCCCTCCTCCTCCTCTCCTCCTCCTCCTCCTCTCTCCTCCTCCTCCTCCTCCTCCTCCTCCTCCTCCTCTTCCTCCTCTTCATCAATGTACCTCCTCTTCCGTCCTCCTCCGTGTTCCTCCGCCTCCTCCTTCTCATCATCACCATCCTCCTCCTCCTCCACCGCATCTTCCTTCCCATCAGCATCAGCAGCAGCAGCAGCAGCATCAGCATCACCATCGTCATCAGCAGCAGCAGTAGCAGCCAGAACCAGACCCCGCGGATAATAAAACATCCCCCCTGAATCGCTGCATCTGGTTATCCACGGGATTAAATGTGGCTCAATTGCCATAACAGGCGGGGAGGCCGTAGCTCTGATCTTCATCTCATGCATAGCAACATGGATAATCCAGATTTCCACTTTGGTGAGGAATTCTTTGGCCAAACGTACAGTTTCGAAGATTCGCCGAATCCGCTACGATCACCTGTACATGGATGTCCGGGAGAAAATCAACCATCCTCCCTGGACACCGAATTTTATCATCCCCCGGGTACTATTATCATCGGCATGCGGTGTAGCATCCTCACCATCATCCTCCTCATCATCATCATCACCAACATCATCATCAGCAGCAGCTGAATCACCACCACCACCACCATCATCACCACCACCGCCACCACCACCACCACCATCATCATCATCATCATCATCATCATCATCATCATCATCATCCTCATCATCATCATCATCATCACCATCATCATCATCATCATCATCAGCATCATCATCATCAACATCCTCGTCAGCATCAGCACCATGACCATCATCATCAATATCAGCATCATCAGCATCAGCATCATAATCGTCGTCGTCATCGCCATCGCCATTGCCATAGTCGTCGCCATCATCATCAACAGCATCATCATCAGCATCATCATCACCAGCATCATCATCAGCAGCATCATCATCATGATCATAATCAGCATCATCATCATCCTGATTATCAGCATCATCGTCGTCGTCGACATATGCATCGTCATCATCACCACCACCATTATCATATTAATCATCAGCAGCAGCAGCATCATCAGCCTTATCAGCATCAGCATCATCATCATCATCAGAAGCAGCATCAGCATCAAAATAATCAGCATCACCATCATTACCATCATCCGCATCATCGCCAGCATCAGCATCATCCTCAACAACATCATAATCGACATCATCGCCGCCACCATCAAAATCACCATTATCAGCATCAGCCGCATTATCGTCACAATCATCATCATCAGCATCATCATCTTCGTCACCACCACCAAACATCATCATCGTCATCGTCGTCGGCATCTTCATCGTCATCGTCGTCACCATCATCATCAGCAGCAACATCATCGGCGCCATCATCATCATTACCAGCTGCTTCTACCCCGAGACTCTTTCAGAACAACATGAAATGAACCGCAACGTTCCTGCGAGCAAAAAAGACCTCTGTACCGAAGGCTCGGGAGAGTCGACCGACGCGAACGAGCATCAAACTGACTACCCCGACGGCCAGTGCGCAGATACGCTGTACCCGCAGAGAGGAGGAGGAGGAGGGGAGGCGGAGGACCCAGAGAGACCATGGAAAATGTGATGCCGCAGGGTTGTCTGCGAACCTGCGCCCAACATCCCCGAGACTCTCTCAGCCCCAGCTGCAAACCGAGCCCGCTCTATTAGCTGCTTCTACTCCGAGACTCTTTCAGAACAACATGAGATGAACCGCAACACTCCTGTGAGCGAAAAAAGACCTCTGCACCGAAGGCTCGGGAGAGTCGACCGACGCGCACGAGCATCAAACTGACTACCAATTTTAGGGGACCTGTCCTACAGCAACATTCCTTCTGCCAAATTTAGCGGGCTCTTCTACGCATTGGAAGCATGCACACCGAGAGGAAACTGCATGGCAATGCCGGCGTCCTGGTAAAGACCAGCGAGCTGTCGAACGAGCGCTGGTGGGTAAGGGTTGGCACGCCGAGCCCAGTGAACACCACTGTCACCTCGGCCTCGCAGCAGATGGTGAGCCTCACTAGTGAAAGAGCAGAATCCGCGCCCAGTGCACCTCTTGCGCAGCCGTGAGGCATCGGGCAGCAGAAACGTTCGAAATCGAGTCGGTTTCTTCCATGCAGTGCCCCAAACGCAGTAGTGAGTGATGGCATCTAGCACTTGTGGGACAGCTGAGATGCGGATCGCGTCTGGCATGTGCCACATGTAGCTACACTGCGGGTTTTCCCAGAGAAAAGGGATTCGGCATCTAATGCACTGGTCGAATATTCTCACAGCGTTGTGAAACAACTTGTTGCCCTCATTGACTTGAGACTGCAGGCGGGGCGGTAGCCCAGGAAGGCCTGCTGGATACTGCTTTGATCGGATAGCATTGTGCCCACCACGGGCGATCGAGAAGGTCGCACATGGAACACCCGCCAGCACGCCGAGACACTGGCCTGATCTGTCGAGCTTCAGGACGCGTCGCATCACACCAGGGCGAAGGAGGTCGCCTTCGGGCCCCTGGAGGATGTCAAAGGAGTAGACCTTGCATCGGCGTCGCCGCATGCTGGTGCTCCAGACCTCGGACCCCGCGAACAGCTCTATGTAGAATGGCTGGTAGTTCCAGAGGGGGTCCGCTGTCTTGCGGCGCCGCTGCCGCAGAAGTGCGCCACGAGCTTGTCGGCTAATGCGGCCGCGGCTGTCTCGCAGTACTGGCGCTGGCGCACACTGAGGTTGTTCCAGACCTCCTGCAGCAGGCCGCGCTTCTCGTAGCGCCGCACGCTGCTCAGCGTGCGCCAGCGTCCCCTCTTGGCGACCTCGTCGAGGTTCAGCTGGCCCTCCTGGCGGTCGATGCTCGCCCCTGAGTGGCGGGCCATGTAGAGCACTGGCGGTGCGAGCCCCACTCGCGCGGCAGCGCGGTCGAACAGGTCCTCCAGCTGCGACAGCATGAGCGGCCACGGCGGCAGCCCGCGGCGGCTGGAGGCAAGGGCGACAAGACACGCCCCGATCCAGCGTCGCGAGATCGTGACGGTCTCGTCCATCTCGCCTGTCTTGGAGGCTCTCAGCATGTAGTCGGGGTTGATGTGAATGACCACGTCCGTGACGGTCCCGTAGGGCCCCAAGACCTGCGCTGCAGAGAGCCCCATCGCCTCGCCTGGCCGCAAGTACGTGTCCACCATCATGATCCAGGCCAGGGCCGCCTCGAAGCCGTAGGGCAGGCTGACTGTCGCTGCCTCGGCCAGGATCTGCATCGCGACCGCGCAGCAGACCGCCCAAGGCAGTGGCCTGCGCGTCTTGGCAGGCGCGAGCCTTCTCCAGCCCCGCAGCGCCCGCCCCGCCCGTGGCAACGGCAGGCGGCCCCGAACGTGATAGTCTGGGATGAACATCATGAGGGCTGCGATGAGCTTCTCGCCCGTGGAGGGTGCCTTCCCTTCCAGGCACAGGCGATCGAAGAACTGCACGACCCGTGCGTCGAGCGAGCGGGCTGGCACGATGAGACTGGTAAGGCCACAGAAGATCATGAAGGCAGAGAGCAACCGGTTGTAGCTGGTGAAAGTCCGCTGCTGGACGGCTGCCTGCTCGGTGATCCCCAGCTGGTGCATGGCGTCGCGGGCAGGTCCGCGGGTGGACTGCCGCGCGTAGGCCCGCCGCCTCTCGTTCACGTTGAGCGACCCCGCCCCTGGCCCCCCTGCGGCGCGCGCGCCGAACGCGGCCGTCTCGAGCTGCGTCGTCTGCTCGGCCGCGGTCAGCAGCGGAGCCGTTGGCGTGCCCGAGCTGCGCGCGGGCTGCAGGCCCAGCCGGCGCGGACCGCGGGGCGGCCGCGGGGGCCGCGGCGCCGCCCCCGCGGCAGAAGGCGCCCGTCGGGGGCCCGTCCTCGTCGGGCGCGGGGCCCCCCCACGCCTCGGGATCGGCGGCGCGTCCAGCGCTGGCGCCGCGGCCCTCGCGAGCGCCAGGCGCGGGCCTAGTCGCGGGGGGTGCGAGTCCAGGCGGGGCGAGCGCGACCGGCAGCGGCTTGCCAGACCTGCGCCCCCAGCGGCTGAGCTCATCCGCTGGGTGCAGCTCCGAAGGCAGCCATCTGCGACACACGACTGCGCCCGTCAGAAGCAGCAGGGCGGACCAGCGGCGCATGACATTGAGAAGCCGCGCATCTCGAGCCCGACCCTTCGACGAAGCGAGAGAGAGGCCCAGGTTGTCGCCCACGAGAAGCACCCGTTTACCCCATCGTTGTGGGTCACACAGATGTACACGAATTGCCTCGGCTACTCCTCGGGCTCCCCTACGATGCATGGCCTCGGGGCCCCTCGCCTGCGATGCTGGAAGACCCACTTGCCAGCCCTAACATACTGGGGAGAGATCTCGGGGAAGCTCGGATCCACCTCGCCGACCTTTCGCACGTCGTCGATCGATCGCACGTCCCCGTCCTCGCCCTCCAGCTCCTCGGCACCTCTCGCTCGGTCACGTGGTCGGTAAGCACCATCATCAGATCGAGTACGTCGGCATCGCCACCTCTCCTGCCACCTCCCCGCTCGCTTGACGAAGTCGATCGGCATATCGGCGATGACGGACGCGTGACCCGTCTCGCACGCGTCGGCGGCTATAACTGTTTGGGACCACTCGGCGTCCAGACGACGAGATAACAGGATGAGGATGCCCTGGAAGATTCTGAGCTCACAGCCCACAGAGTCCCACAGAGGATCCCACTCGACAAAACCTGCGCGAATGAAAGCGCACACTGCGCAGAAGCTGGCAAGGGCCCCGCGCCGAACCAGCGCGCAAAAGGTGCAATGGCCTATGAGATGCTCGAGCTCGCTGCTGGTGGCCCGACGCCTCACCTCGACCAGGTACTGGATTCCGAAGTACAGCTTCCAGAAGCGCTTCTCTGAGAGCTGAACGGTGGGAGGCGAGCCTGTCAGCCTGACGCCCAACATATCCATATCCTGCGTAGCGTCCTCCTCACAGTGCACTGCGAGGTCCTGCGTGGCGACGGCGGCAGAGGCCTGGCGTCTCCTCGAGGTGACTTCCGCCCCACTGGTGCCTACCAGCAGCACGTTGTCGACGCACAGCGAGTGGGCTGGCCCATCGTGCACCGAGGGAGGCGGTCGGAAGTCGACAGCCCTTGGGCAGGTCGCGAAGAGGGGGTGGCCGCCCAGAGAGACTTCGCGGGCCCTCTGCACCATGTAAAGCCCCCAGGACCAGCCCATTGGCAACACGGACATCTGCGGGCACACGACGCCCCACGGCTCGACAGGTCGGCCCAGCACGCGCGTCACTCCCACAGCACCAGCGCGCACCCGCGGCAAGCAGAAGTAGTCGCACAGGTAGGACGGCAGGCGGTGCTGGTAGAAGGCACTCTTGACGCCCAGCCCCCCGTACCAGGCTGTCTGGCCAGCCTCCACCTCGAAGTCGCCGAAAGCGGCCCCGCTGAAAAGCGCCGCTGGGTCGGGCTTGGCGAACCTCTGATTAGATCGGCGGCAGTCCAGCACCAGCCTCAGGCCGCCGTCCTTCTTTGCGACGAAGAAGACAGTCACATCCCCCCGTCGATGACGGCCGGCACGGAAGCAGCCTCGCGCTAGACCATCTCGGACAAACTCATGGCAAGCATTTGCGCGATTTGTCAAAACAGGATCCATAAAGAGTAGAGGCCGCTGCGCAGTCTTGATCACCTCCTCAAGCTCGGGCTGCGGCAGCACGAGCGAATGGTCCCGATCCAAGAGAATAGACCGGTCCCGAGCGGTGAGCCTGTCTGTCAGCCACCCAGGTCGGTTGCCGACGTCAGGCCAGGAGACCAAGTGTCGCGCAAAGGATCGTAGCGGCGTAACCTCCCCAGCGTAGCCGAGGAGGGGTTGTCCCAGCAGCTCCCCACAAGCCGTCCGAAGCGAAGGCGAAGGCCGGCGTGCGGAAGTCCGCGCCCGTGGAGGGCTGCCGGGCACTGGACAGAAATAACACAGATCATCGCTATGCGTCAGGAAATCCTGCCCACGGCTCAATCAGTCCACCGCTTACAGGGTCGCCCCTGCGACCAGATGCCCATTGGCTGCCACTGCAACAGTTTCATTGACCATCTGTCGTCTGTGGAACTGTCCGTCTTCTCCAGGAGAGCAGCATTTCGTGATTGTTGCAGAACGACCAATGATCGAAAGCCAGCGTTCTCGTAGGCCGCGTCGGCTCTATGAGTAGCCCTGACCAACCAGTCCACCCACGGCTCCACCTCCATCTCCTGATCGCCGCAACTCCCAAAATGAAACCTCGGGGTGCAGACGATTTTCCGCAACATCCGTCTCCTTTCTGTTTGCAGCCGTTGTTCCCGATCAGTTGTCATTGTCCAACTGCCGCTTCCGTATGGATTTGCATAGGCAATAACAGCGCCAAAGAGCTTCAACCGGGAATTGAGAGAATAATGCTTATCACATAATACTTTACGAAACTTCCCGAAAGCTGACCATCCTTTATCCAGTCTGTGGCTAATCGCAGAATCATGGAACTCGTCGAAACAGGGAAAGCGCCCTAGATACGCTGTGCCAGAATCATGTGACAGAACTTCAACATTCCCCTCCCCCACCTTCACGTGCGACTGTCGGAGAAAACCTTTACGGGCGCGCGCATTGGAGATAATTTGTGTCTTCCCGCTATGAAGTCCCAGACCCACTTTAGCGGCCACCCGGCTGAGGTCTTCTAGCACGTGCTTGACCTGCGCCCTGGTTCTCCCCAGCAGTAAGATGTCATCCGCGAACCGCAAGTTGGTCATGAAGATTCCGTCAATTTTGATTCCAAAGCGTTTCGCCCGCCATGTCTCCTTCAAACTGCGCATCAAGTCCTCTAGCACAGCGTTGAACAAACTTGGGCTCATGGGGTCACCCTGCTTGGTGCCCCGCTGCACAGGGAATACAACACTCTCCCTATCCGAAACAACCTGCCCGAATTGATTGTCGTAAAGCTTGGTCAGTACTGCTATGTAGATCTCCGGTACCCCCTGCTTTCTCAGCGCGCCCCATCCGCATGCTCAACCGATGCGAACGCCTTCTCGAAATCGACCGCGGCAACCCACAAATCCAAATTGAACGCCGACATCTTTTCGCACAGGAGCACGACGGATAGCAAGTGGTCGTCGCAACTGAAACCTCGGCGAAAACCCGCTTGATCCATCGACTGCTCGTGAGCGAGAGATTGGACCAGCCGGTAATGCAGCACCATGCTGAACAGCTTGTATAATATCGGCAAAACTGAAATCGGCCTGTAATTCGACGGCAACTATGGATCTCCTTTCTTGAACAAAACCTTAATGCATGCGTTCCTCCACGAGTCTGGCGGCTCATCCTTTTCTGTCAAAATTTGCGCGAAGACCCCAGCTACGATCCCGAGCAAAAACTCCCCGCCAGCTTTGAACTCGGCAACAATGTGAGTATTATCGGACGCTTCCCCTCTCTTCATGTTTCGGATTTGCTGTCTCACCTCCGCAACTGTGACATGTGGAATATGCTCTGCCCTCTCCTCCCCACCATACAGAAAAGGCCCACCTGCGCTTGCATCTGCATAGAAATCTTCATAAAAGGAAGCAAACACATCAACTATACTCTGACTGTCTGCGTGCACTTCGCCGTTCTTATCCCTCACGCTTGTCAGCCGACGCTTCCGGTGCCTGTTGTCGATGTCCTGCATGTGAGCGATCCCGCGGTGCTGATCCAAAATGCTGGCAATGCGTGTTTTCCCTCTCTGTCTCTCCCACGCCCGCAATGCTTGCTGAAGCTCTTCACTGATGACACGCAAAGACCTGTGATCGAACTCCCCCTGGGCCGCCTTGGCCCGTTTTCCTGCATCGATGAGTTCACGAATCGAGACCGGCAGCTTCTCTTTCTTCGAGGTTGGCCCCCTGGACGCGCACATGCGCGTTGCCTCGCGAAGGGCGCTGTCAATGGCGCCGCACGCTGCCGACGCACACATCCCTCCCCCCGCACCGCTGCTCATTTTGCTCTGCAGCGACGCCGTGACAATTTTCTCATACTTGCATGTGTCAACAAAGCGCCAATCTATACGACATGCGTTCCTTTCTGTCGCTTTTTTCCGCCTGCATCCGGGCAGAAACATTGACAACTTGACCGCCCGATGGTCCAGCCCAACTCCAATGTCCCCGTTGGCCTCAGAATCTGCGGTCATACCCATGGCCCGCGCATCAACACAAAAGCAATCGATCTGTCTCTGTCGGCGGCGTGCAATGCGCGCCCAGATGTTCCCAAAATCCGCCGGGGAAAAAGCATTGGTGATCAACTGGCGTTCCGAGGCCGCCCACCTTGTCAGCACGTTTCCTCGTTGATTTCTCCTGCCCAGCCCACGTTCCCCAATACACCGCTGGCTACCCGAAGAAGCACTTTGCCCCACTACTGCATTCCAATCGCCACCAGATACAGAAAAAAAGATTACGTCTCGCAGCCCCCCTCTTCAACTCCGAAAGCTTTTCGTACATCTCCTCTACCTCGCAGTCATCGCCCCACGAGCGCGGCATGTATACAGACACCATCCTGAAAGAAAACCGTCCAATCTCCACGTCTGCCCAACACAACCTGCCACTACATGATGCGAACGCGCGGACTGTCCTCGACCATCTCTTATGCAACAAAACCGCTACTCCACGTTGATTCACGGCCCCCCCAGACCCCAAGAATAGATGTCCGCTCTCAGTAACAAAATGCCCCTCTCTGCCTTCCCTCCACGATTCATTCACAAATAAGACATCCCAGTGGCTCAAAGCATCCGTGTCTGCAAGAAGATCCTGGAAGCGATCGTCCGCTTTGATGGATTGCACGTTCGCCGAATACAGAACAAACTTATTTTGCCTTTTGGTCGCCCTCCGTTGCCAGACCCAACCGCCCCCTCGGAAATTGGCCCCGCAGGCGCCCCCAAGCAAGCAGGCAAACCCCCACAAACTTCACGCAGCCTTCCTCGCCCCCCACCAGCGCTCGCCCAAGAGCTTGTCTTCGACAATATTGGAGAACATGTCCGTGTTGAGGCCTGTGCCGACATCCTTGTACTGGCACAAACTATGTATTGTTTCATTGTTCGGTTACCCCCGCCTTCCCCCCCTTGCTGCCCGCCATTCGTGCATGCTGTCTTCGACCATCTTCTGGATAGATTCCGCCTCACCGAAGGCACGTAACACTTGGCCCTCGGTCACCCACGCAACTCTCTTGAACTGTATGGAAACAACGCCCTTTTTCCAGTTGATGCTAACATCCTGCTTCGGGATTCTTTTGTCCTCGATCAGATGGTACTTTACTCTCCCCAGGGTTTTGTCTCGGACTCGCTCCTCGAACGCGCGGTTGGTTGCAAACCAGTCCCTTCCATCAATGTTTCTGTTCGCTCCTCGGATTTTCCGATAGAACCCTATCTTCGCAGCTTCGGTTTCGAATTGCACCACTCCTATGTTGGTGGGGTCTGCGAACGCGAACACCCAATTTACTTTCTGCCTGCGAGCCCCCTCCTGGAGAGACTTCTCAATGGTTACGACCACTTTATCCCCATCCGTGTCATTCTCGAAACCGCCCACAACGATCTGCAGGTGCCGGCGGTTCCCCCCCTGGTCCTCCTCTTCATCCGCCTTGTCCTCGTCCTTCTGCTGCTTAGTCTGGTCTCCCTCCTCCCTCAGTTTGTCCAGCGCCTCCCGGACCTCCCCTGCCACGATGATCTCGACTGTCTCCTGCAACTCCTCTTTCGAAGTGTACTCTTCCATCATCTTATTGACGCCTTCCTCTGTTACGAGTAGGCCCATATCCGATGTCATGTCGATCTCGAGATCCCCAATCCTGTCCTGCACCTCCTCCGCCAACGTCTCCCCCCCCCCCACACCACCACCACCACCCGCCCACCCACCCCACCCCACCCCGCCCACCCCGACCCCCACCTTCACCTCCTTGATCGCATTTTTCAACTTGCGGGCTTTATCTGCGATCTTCTCGAACTTCTTACTCTGCCGCGCCTCGAAATGTTGGAACCATTCTGGCGCATCAACTCCGACCACCGTGCCCCCATCCCCAAACATGCCCTCGTCGCTCGACCCATTCTCTACGGCTTCCTTTTTCTTCGCCCCCTTCCTCTCCGGCGCGGAGCCAGTAGCTGCGCCTGCACGCTTGGACATCGCATCCCAAGTATCGAGCGCCAGCTTACTCAACGCAAGATGTGCCACTTGAGCCAAGATGTGTTACTTGAGCCAAAATGGCTTGAACCAAAATGGCTACACCGAAGTAGGCGGGCGGTGCTCAGCGCGCAGCCACACCACTCGCTCACACAGTGCCTGGTGCCAGGGAGAAGGGGCCGAGGAG
>CAUYUJ010014915.1:1086366-1088866 GCA_963575745.1 Prorocentrum cordatum
AGAAGCAGGAAGAGAAGGAGAAGGAGGAAAAGAGGGTAAGAGGAGTAAGAGGAGGAGGAGGAGGAGGAGGAGGAGGAGGAGGAGGAGGAGGAGGAGGAGGAGGGGGAGGAGGAGGAGGAGGAGGAGGAGGAGGAGGAGGAGGAGGAGGAGGAGAAGACAGGAGGAGGCAGCAGGAGGAGACAGGAGTGGCAGCGGAGACGCCCGGGGCCAAAAGTCCTCGTCGTCGGCGAGCGCGGCGATGGCGTCCGCCTGCCCGACCTGGGCGCGTCCGCTGGGGGAGAGTGCGCTTCTCCGCCCCGTGGCCAGAGGGGTGCGCACCTCCGAGCTGCCCGATGCAGCTCGAGGGGACAGGATCGCCCAGGAACCGAGGGAGGGCCTGAATTCCTCAATTCGGGGATGGACAGACCTCCCTTTAGTAAAACGTGGTTTAGTGAAATCGACCTGAGGCCCAAACCTGGCGGGCGCAAGCCTGGAAAATAGCGGCCGCGGCGCCCTCCCGAGAACCGAAAACGGCCGATTCACTAATCGACGTGTCACTGTTGGGGGTTCTGTCCGCCCCCGATCAATGCGGGCGCGTTTTCCCCCGCCTCGGCCACTGGAGCCCGTCATCGGGACCCGGGGCCATCAAGAATGCAGCTGGGGCGAAGAACTGCCCCCGGGGAATCGGCAGGGACCCCGGGGCCGCGGACAGATAAAAAACACATCGGCGGATGTCAGGAGAGGGGCAATTCCAACAGAAGCAGCCTGATGAACCGAAGGGGACAAGAGTCGTCGGGTACTGCTGTCGAGTGGCAGGCCCCAAGGCACCAAAGACGGCGGGCGTAATAGGCAGCCAACGCACTGATCTGCGCTTCCCCTCCGTCTCCGTTCTCGCCTCGCCCTCGCTCCTCATTCCCCCTCTCCCTGCTGGCCGTCCCCTTGCCCTGTGCACTCCGCCCGTGTCGGGGGTGGGATGCGAAAGGAAGAACCAACACTGCATACATAAAAAAGAGGCGTTGGGAGGTCCGCGCGGATTCGTTGGATCGGCGCTGGAGCGCCCCCGGCGGCGCCTCCAGCTCCGCCCCTGGCGGGCGAGGACCTCCGAAAGCGGATGCTCATGCTGATGTTTCCCCAACCATCCTGTGATGGTGGGTCCTCGTTTTGAAGAGACAGCGCCCCGCGTCACTCCTCCTCTCCTCCTCCCCCTCCTCCTCCCCCTCCTCCCCCCTCCCTCCTCCCGTCATCATCATCTGCATCATCAGCATCATCGTCATCGTCAGCGTCATCGTCATCGTCATCATCATCGTCATCGTCATCGTCACCATCATCGCCATCAGCTTCGGCATCAGCTTCGGCACGCCCCACACACGTTTCGTGGACCCATAGGGCGCTCCACCGAAGGCCCCAGTGCCGCCGCCCGCATGCGTCACCCACACCCAATTCGGCACACCCCTCACAGGTTTCGTGGCCCCATAGGGAGCTCCACCGAGGGCCCCAGTGCCGCCGCCCGCAAGCATCCCGCACACCCAATTCGGCACACCCCTCACACGTTTCGTGGCCCAATAGGGAGCTCCACCGAAGGCCCCAATGCCGCCGCCCGCATGCGCCCCGCACACCCAGTTGGGAACACCCCTCACACGTTTCGTGGCCCCATAGGGAGCTCCACTGAAGGCCCCAGTGCCGCCGCCCGCATGCATCCCGCACACCCAATTCGGCGCACCCCTCACGCTTCGTGGCCCCATAGGGAGCTCCACCGAAGGCCCCAATGCCGCCGCCCGCATGCGCCCCGCACACCCAATTCGGCACACCCCTCACACGTTTCGTGGCCCCATAGGGAGCTCCACCGAAGGCCCCAGTGGCGGCGGCCACATGCGTCACCCACACCCACCCAAGTCGGCACACCCCTCACACGTTTCGTGGCCCCGTAGGGAGCTCCACCGAAGGCCCCAATGGCCGCGCGCACATGCGTCCCCACCACCCATCCCAGCACGCCCCTCACAGGTTTCGTGGCCCCATAGGGAGCTCCCCCGAGGCCCCAATGGTACCGCCCGCATGCGTCACCCGCACCCAATTCGGCACACCCCTCACAGGTTTCGTGGCCCCATAGGGAGCTGCACCGAGGGCCCCAGTGGCGGCGCTCACATGCGTCCCCGCCACACATCCCGGTACACCCCTCACACGCTTGGTGGCCCCATAGGGAGCTCCACCGAAGGCCCCAGTGGCGGCACTTACATGCGTCTCCGCCACCCATCCAGGCACCCCCCCAGCATGCTTCGAGGCCCCATAGGGAGCTCCACTGGAGGCCCCAGTGGCGGCCCTCACATGCGTTTCCGCCACCCATGTCGGCACACCCCGCACGTGTTTCATGGCCCCATAGGGAGCTTCACCGAAAGCTCCAGTGGCACCCATCTCGGCTCACCCCTCACACGTTCCGTGGTCCTATGGGGAGTTCCACTGAAGATGAAACCCACAGCTGCGGTACTCACAACTGCATATGGTTGGGTTCTTCGCCAGGCTAATT
>CAUYUJ010014915.1:1093866-1107061 GCA_963575745.1 Prorocentrum cordatum
AGACCGCCCCATGCATCGTCTATACATCGTCGATGCATCGCCCAGCTACCAACGAAGCATCGTCGATGTATCAACCATTCGAGGTCGATGCATCCCCCGCCCCCATGCCCATTTCCCCCTGTCGGTGCCCCCGATCCTTCGGGGTTGCCAGAAGTGGTCCTGGCCAAAGGTGTCCCCAGCTCTTCGCGCAATTTCGGAGACCCTTGGGCCCTCTGGGCCTCATGGAAGGGGGGGCTCTGGAAGCCATCTGGGCCACCCTGGGGATCCTGGGGACCCCTGGGCCAGGGGCAGCTTCGGCAGCAACCGAGTCCTGGCGCACGGCAGCGAGCACGATGCCCCTGTCCTGCCTCAAGGGAAGGAAGAACGGCATTATCACGACTGTCGGAGCTCCGAACGGATTTCTTTGGTCGGCGCTGGTCTCCTCGCCCTGGCACGCGGAGCGGCGGAGCGCACCAGTGGCGACGCCAGAGGCGGCGCCAAGGGTGCCCCAGGCGCCGATCCGAAAATCCGCGCAGAGCTCCGAGAAGTGCGTGTGCGTTATGGACTTAGCCCACACAGAGCGAAGGAGGGGTCGTAGGCAGTAAGGCCTACTGGCGGGTCTTCACCGCCATGGTTCCCCACCACATGGATTGGCAATTTATTGAGCCTTAGGCCAGCGTTCCAAAAAGGGTGTACGAGGTGTTGGTGGACGGGCTGGTTGCTACAAACCCATACACGCTTGTGCGTTGTGTCTGCACACACACACACACACACACAGTCTTGGGGACTTGTTCTGGGGTCTGTGTTCTATCGTCTGGGGGACACGTTTCGGCGTTTTGCGCCTCTCTGTCGGCATGGCCCTGATGACTCGTTGTAGCTGGCACTTGGACACATGCTGCGTGATATTTGCGTGCTTGCCTGCTGTGTTCATGGAAAGAGACATGAGGTGGTTCCATTGCCCGTTTCGACGCAGCAGAAGCGGGGCATGCTGCGGTCCCCACCCGTAGGCGAGACGCGCTCTCTCCACCCCGTTTCGGCACGCACCCATGGCTTCGATCGTCAAAGGTTGGGGAAAGGAATCTATAAATATATATCTATATATATATATACACACACACGATTTTCCAGGTGGCCACACGAGCCCGGACGCGACGAACCTCAGAGGCACGCAGATGGCAAGGTCAAGCTTCGGCTGATACACTGTCCTGCGGCACGCTGGACTCGATTGCGAGGACCTGCTCCCGAATCGGAGATTACTTGGGAATGGATATGTGACCTTTGTGATAAGGTTTGGGACCAGGGGCATAGGACCAATAAGCAGCATGCCAAACAAATGGGCTACCTGGGCGACCCAGGCCACGCACTACCAGATCCCATTCGTTACAGCGGCCCCGACACAGCCTTTGGGCCTACGGGTCAAATCCCAACCCGCGGCGCCGGCAGACCCGCCTCGACGCAGCTGGTCCTAGTGGGCGGCAATTGGACGGCAGTGGGCAAATATTGATCTTGACGACGATGCCACCTTCCACATACCCATGGGGTGGCCAGTCACGCAGCTGCCGGTCAGTTACTGGTCCTCCAGCACGTCGGCGGAACTCCTACATTGCAGCACGGACTCACGACACCACCCACAGGTCAGGTGGACGCCACCGCCAGTCAATTCCTGCAGCCTTCTCCCAGCGGCCGCTGCGATAGCATCAAGGGAAACACTATCTGAAACGCAAGCCGAAGAGACGCGTGATGACCAGTCCGAGGCCTCGATCCGTGGCGACACCCCCACCATTTGGAGACCGCCAATGGCAAGGCACTATACAACCGGACTGGACATGCGTGGTGTGCTGGGCGGGTTAGTCACGGTTAGTGCAACAACTGGGATCGCACAGATAAAGGTCGAATGCCAGACGACGAACGGACCAAGCAGCAGAACGATGGGTTGTGACTCCGCCCACATTCGGCCAATTCCATGAACTGCGCCAACACCTACGGGACCAGCAGTGACAAAGGCCCCTCCGCCTTTACCACCAATACCATTGCGCCTGGCACCTCCGCTACTACAAGACGGAGCACTCACGACAGTACACCTCTCACCTGCAGGACAGGCGGTAGCGATCGAGGTGACGATGGCACAGGCTGCCAGGGCATTCCTGCTGGGCCCATGGCACACGATGACACACGGTGAGCCGTTCGGACCCAGCGTGGGCCTGGTCGACGGGGCCTACACCTAGCCGGCCAATTGGCCAACACTCTTGACGTCTTACACGGACGCGCTCGTTAGGTTTGCCAAGGTGGAGCAGAAGTCTGCATTGGGACCAAAATGGTCTTCGCTACAATCAGAAAGGATGCTGAAGGAGACCGGGGTGACGGCACTTTACGTCCGCCTCTGGACATGCGAGTGCGACACGGACATGGCTGAGCTCCACGCCAATTTTCCTGAGCTGCGAAAGATCAACGAATCTTTCAATACGCTCACGGAGACCACGGGAATGCAGCCATGCTCTCTTACCTGGCCGCTGGAATACCAGCCACCAGAGTACCACAGCGCGATATATTGGCGAGCGAGACACACCCACGGCTCAACTACAGATAGTCAATCACATCACTGCGGCCGCCCCGCGATCCAGCGGTGGCGAGGAGCTATCCGAAAGGCAAATGCGTCTTTCACTGGGCACGTGATGGGGACAAGCTTTCTTGGGCCGAGGAGGGCAACGGGGCTCGGAATCGCATCCGTCTGGACAGGGCAGCGGACAATCCATAGCTTCGGAAACTGCTGCGGGGCATCGGCGGTCTTCTACCACAGCAAGCCTGCAGGGTCGCCACACGATACCCATGATGCTGTGTCCGGGGGCTCTCCTCAGACGCACTTTTCCTCGTGAATCAAAAAGAACATCACGTAGAAAACACGGAAGCGCTTCGACGGGCAGCCTCCAGGACCTCAAGGACGACGCTTCCCAATTCCGATGGCTCCCCCCACGGCCCCAACCGACCCCGCTTGACAGGGATGGGCAGAGAAGTACTCGGCAGAGGACCGATGGAATCACAGTGGTACTGTGCTACAACGGGTCGTTGCTACACCAATCGATGAACTCCTTCTGAACACTATGACCGCGCGAGGGACCAAAGGCGATCAGTTCTAAGTAGCGAAGGAGATCAACGCCAACATCATGGCGGCAGTTAAAAGACCACCACACACGGAGAAGACTCTATTCATTGGCGCACTGGCTGAGGCGTGGGCCCTGGTCCGCGCCTCGGGGGCCGTGGTCCTTATCGCCTGCCAATCTAACGCCGCAGCGGACAACGCGGCTGCTGCCTTGATCAAGAAACGGGACGCGTTGTCTTTACCAATAGAAGAAGTGGTCCGTCTGGCATAACCAGAAGCAGTGGTACGCGACGAAGTCAAGCAGTTGACCATCAACGCTCGGCACGAGGCACACGTGCGCGACAAGGGCGACGATGCCATCCACCTCCATACATTTCGCCACCGGCATCTCGCAGCAGCGTGCATCCTCATCGCCACCGTGGAGACTGCCTGCAACTGGGCGGAATCTAAGCGGGCGAAGAACGTTTACCTATTGGTTCAAGACGAGGCGTCATAAGCCACCGAGCCCGCCACGTGCATGGCTTTGCAAACCTTGCAAACCTTCGTACGCAGCGGGGGCAGGGCAGTCTTTGTTGGTGATCGGAAGCAGCTCGGACCAGTTAGAAAGGACAGCATGGCAGCCGCCAGCGGGTTCACCTCCACACACGACCGATTCGTACAACAAACGAGCGGGGACACACACGCGCTTGCCCCTGTCTGGCCAGTGGGCACCGGTCACACCCCAATCTTGTGATGGAAATGGAACCATTTCTATTGCTGGGGGCAGCTCGTGAACGGCACAAACGCGGGAACCAGACCACCCATCTGTGGCATCCCATGGGTTGGGGTAAGACCCCTGACGGAAAAATCGGCCCGACCCCGTCATCCCACCGACGGATCCTCACTTCCATGAAGGCAAGGTACGCAGGCGAGGGAGCGGATGTCCGCAGGACGCTCGTCGCTCATGTTGCAGGGGAAGAGATCACAAGGAACAAGTCGAAGGCCAACCTACACGAGGCCAAGCTCTTGCTGTACATCGTCGAGACACTCGCGCCAGACCTCCTGAGGAATGGTTCGGAATGGGCAGACACACACTGCTCGTCGTGGCACCCCACGTCATGCAGCTGGCGGTGATCTCAGCTGGTTCCCCATGCACAATCTCGGACACTCCAGTCAAGGACACCCACAGGCCACTACAGCCTCGAAAAAAAGAAGGACAAGAAGGACGCTGGGGTGGAGAAAATCTCAGCCATGAGCAGCACGAATGTGGCGACGGAAGATATAAAGGAGGAGCGGGTACAGCCGCGCGACTGGACCAGTACAATACTGGGCACGACCCGCGAACAGGGGCGGGTTCTGCTTCAAAAGCCCATGCGAACGACTTCCCGAAGGATACGGCCCAAACGTCATGGTTGGATCGGTGGAAGCCACGCAGAGACAGGAAGCGGACCTCGTCATCGCCACAACGACCTGGTCCAACGACGACCACGATCTTGGGCTCTTGAAAGATTGTCGCCGCATGAACGTCCTGGCTTCTCGGGCGAGGACAGGACTCGTCATCATTACCAATCTGGACCACTGGCCAGCCGCCAAGCTGGCGGAGCTCCCCGAGCACCTGGCCCATTACGCGAGGGCGAAGTGCACGGTCAATCTTCATGTGAAGAACGGGCAGGTGATCGCTCTGGATCTCGCCTTAAGCAAACTCAACAGTCTGCTACCCATCGGCAGCTCGGAGGCCGAAATTCAAGCGCAGCAAGCTCGTCACGCCAGCGAGGCTGATCTTAGTAAGCTGCGAACCAGGCAGGAAGACGCCATCCAAGCTCGCAAGTTCACGGAGGAGGTCAGGACTGGCCTGCCCCTGGGCACTGACAAAAACCAGCTCTGCGAAACGCTTCGCCAAGCAGCCCAGACGCTAGTCAACTGTCCTGGTTTCCCACCAGCCTTGGCACGCATCTCCAATGTCCACCCGTACCGGGACACACAGCGACATACAAATGCCTCGCGACCACGTCAGGAAGGAGTGGGCCAGCCACGGGGCACTCAGGAACGGGTGGTCTCACGACGCGGGCACCAACAACTACGCGGCGGCCATGGCGGTAATTCAGCAGCCCCTGCCCGGCCATACGCACTATTTAGGCGCGGATCTCATGCTCATCCCAGACGAGGTCATCGAGCACATCGTTGAGGCACTCCTGGCGTTAGGTTACCCAAGTAGGCTTATGCTGCAGAGGGCTCAGCAAGAGCTTGGCAAGCAGGCAGGACATTCGGCCAGCGAATGGACTGACCTCCACACCCATGTGCAAACGCTCGCTGATCTGAGCTATCAGATTCTGGCGGGCGCCCCGGGATTCGGCCCCCACAGGTGGGAACCACAGGAATACACCCAGGAGGGACGGCAGAACGGCCCTTATCTTTACGCCATCAAGGTAGTTAAAAACAACGTCGCGTGGCTTACCCCATACGGACGCGATGTGCTAGACACCGATCTCGTGGACCAGCGGCAACTGTGCAAGCTCCACACAACCCGAGTCGGGAACGAGTACGGCCTCGGCAATGCCGATACGACCCTCGGGAACATACACGGGATGCCGCTGGGCGCCTCGTCGGCGCACGGCGAAGGGCGGCCACCTAGCGGATGCAGCGACTACCTCGGCACGGCAGCTCCTATGGTTCTGGAGACTTAGCCGCTCCCCAGGTGCGGCGACAAATACGAACTGGCGGCGGAGATCATTGCGATCATACAAACGCAGCCCACAGCTCAGGACACCCAATACACGCCTGCTCTTGCCCGGGCACATCACAGGATCATTGCGGCAGGAGGTGTCGATGACAGAGCAGATGCTGTGCGAATTCTAAAGCAAGCCACGCGGACGAGGCCACGCTGGAAGTTCGCACACCTACTCTTGGCACGCTGACCGTCTACTGGGAGGAGGGCGGCAACAACGTTGCCCTACCAGGACCAATGACGCTCCCCTCCCTGCTGGGACCCCGTCGCCCCACAGATCGAAAGCTGAGCGCCGCGCGTACACAACATGCCGATCACCAATACTGGAACCCGAAGAGCAAGCCCATATTCCGACAACTGTCTCCAAGCACCAAAATCCACCCAACTCGTTGTCTGTCCTTTTTGCGGGCTCGAGTGGGCAGTCACGGCCATTCTCTGCTTGAGCGGTTTGGACGGCCAGTGCGGCACGACGACGGATGGCCCCGACTTCAGTGGCTCGACACGGCCAATGATAAAGTCGCAAGGCCGCGGGACAGTGGGTGGATACGCGCATGGCATGGGACCAACATTGAGGCACCCAATAAGACCATTCAAGCAGGAGGCCTGGCAAGCAATGATGTGAACCAATAGGGGCACCGCACCCTTACAAACATGTCCGGCGTCGATGCCCGCGGCGACTCACGCTTCCACAAGTGCGACTTTCATATGCGATTCATCCAGTTGTTTGGTGACGGCATTCCACGAGCAGCCGCTGCGGGAACTGCTTGCGGACATGGAGAGTCAGGTTACAAAGACTGCGAGGACCTATCAGCTGACTTTTCCACCTGAAGCCGCGCAGTTTGTCGCGCTGTGGATGTGCGGTCGCGCCCCAGATGCAATGCACAGCGGCGACCAGTTCTCGCCAAACTGGGATCCGCTCGCAGAAGCTCCACCGACCCCAACGGCTACGCGCGGGAGACAGAATGGACAGGGGTGCCCTGCAACTCATCCCAACGACGCCCCGGCAGGCTGGACCGAGGAAGAACGGGACAGATGGCTCATGGATCAGTGGTCGACGGTGAATGATATCCTAGCTCTGATCTGGAAGGGGACGCTCGAGGATGGCAGCGACAGATGGGCTTTACCAGCCGTCGCGTTCGGCTGCAATGACTACTCACAGCTCAACGGAACAGACTGGATTGTGAAGATCAGACATCACCTGTCCAATCACGTCTCCGCCATCAATCCC
Source organism: Prorocentrum cordatum (assembly GCA_963575745.1). NCBI lineage: Eukaryota > Dinophyceae > Prorocentrales > Prorocentraceae > Prorocentrum > Prorocentrum cordatum. The sequence goes on from CAUYUJ010014915.1 coordinate 1,100,875, forward strand.
ACAGGATGGGAGACCTTGGGCGGCCTTGCACATCGGGTCGACGTGGACGGCCACGGGGACGCATTACGCTGCAGCACTCGCATCTCCGACGCAGTGGATCGACACGTGGATCTCGACCCACGGCACGGTCGTTTCGCGCCAGAGGACGAGCTAAATCGTGCCACCTCACCCACGATGCAATGGAGGACGCCCTCGAGGCGCTCCGCGGCGACAGAAACCGCGAAAAGGCAGACAAGATTGCGGCGTCACGCACAGAAGGCCCCCCCCCCCCAGCTGCCGCAGCACGGACGGCTGGGGCGCAGGGAGAAATCGGGAAATGGTGGAGCTTCGCCCCCAGCACCACGGACCCGGCCCCGAATCAGCTAGTCCAGGTGCGACGGGAAGACATGCCCAGACTTGACCTGGTGAGGACCCACCAAACTCTGTTGCGAATGCACGCTTCGTGCGTGAGTGAGTGGAGGCGTCATTACGCACACGCTCCCACCCCAGAGCAGCGATGCTCGGATCCGGCGCTCCACTATGGGGACTCGCTGATCCGCTGAATCCGCAACACCTACCAGTCGGATGAGATGCCACTGAACGGGCGTCCAACGAAAGATCGCTTTAGCGCACATTGTCACAGCGCGCGAGGTGACTGATCATGGGAACAAGGCCAAACGGACAGGTGCATGGCCCCCTTGATGCCGTCTGGCAGCAACACACCACGGACGACCGCTCGCTCTGCAGGGGAAGCGACCCACGCCGCCATGAAGTCAGGGTCCTAGACAGTTTTTTGGCCACGTCCACTACCAACGACGCGCTATGGGACTTTCCATGCGCACTTCAGGAACTGGCCATGGCAGAGACGGAGGAGACACAGGACATGACCATTTCCTTTCTTACGGATGAACATCCTGAGCTAGGCGGATACACTTGGAGATGCAACGACGTGTACTTTTGCATGTCGAAAGATCGGGAACTGCAGGCCCTGCCAGATCGGCCCCGCCGAATGGGCCCAGAAGCCGACATGCAGGTGCGCCAGGTGGCGAGGGACATTGCGCAGGACGGCTCCGACATCAAGAAGGCGAACAACACTGGGAGCTGGACGTCGGATGGGATACAGGGCGTCCTGATCGCACTCTACCCCCAGGACTGGGCCCGGGCGGGCGAGCACCCCATCCACCAATTCTGCGGGACGCGGCGGGCCCTCGCGGACGCGGTGGTCCACCTGGTCGGCACGAGAGACAATCCCATCCCCACCGTGGGCCGCTGGGCAGCCCACGTGGGCGACGAAGTCGTCGCAAACACAGGTCTGGACCCACGAAGGCAAGACGCACAACTGCTGGCTTCGTTTCTTCGACGCCAAGGTGCTCGCAGACCCAGGATGGGGGATCCGCGCAAGCGCGGCGCACCAAGGCACTCCCATGGCACACACACACACACACACACACACACACACTACCACCACCACCACCACACCACCACCACCACCACCACCACCACCACCACCACACAACAACAACAACAACAACAACAACAACAACAACAACAACAACAACAACAACAACAACAACAACAACACTACCACCACCACCACCACCACCACCACGCACCACCCATCTTTCCAGGGAGATATCCCGTTACGCGGCGGATCTCATCCCATCCGAACAGTGGCTGCAAAGACAGAGGACGCCAGTCTGTGGGGCCTGATTTGGTGGTGTAGGCACGTGCTTTGCTTGCAGGGGTTTTCGCAGGGCCTGCCCCCCTCTTCACACCAATTCTCCTCGCGGCGTTTTGTCATCGCCAAGGAGGTAGCGCACACCATGTGGAACCAGCTCCTCTACGAAGCCGCTCGGAGAATTTTGGGAAGGCCGCGCGTGGGCTGCGGCCTGGCAACGACGGCAGGGTGCATGGGATGCCAGGCCATCAGAAGAATGCCTAGTGAAGAATGGGGTTCCGGGCGGCGTGCGCCGTTGTGCGTTATGCGTACACACGAAGGAAGACGAATGTCACTTCTGCCGTGGCCCACTTCACTTTCGCCCATATCCCCCACCAATATTTCGGCGGTTTAATATTTCCTAGAGGAGGGGGGGCCAGGCCGACAGGACGTTCGGGGGCGACATCGCGCTGCTAACGGAGGCATGAGCTAGCGACGCCATGCTTTGCCCCCCCCCCTGCTCTGCAACATCTATTTTTTTCGAGGACTGCCCGTACCCGTAATGTGCGGGGCCGCTGGCGGGAGTGGCTCCTCGCTTCGCCCTGGCGTTTCCCACTCTCCCTTTCTTCCCGCGCGCCACTGCGCGTCCTTGCAGGAGCTCCCCCCATTTTGCGTAGCTGCGGCATTGCCACTCGCCGCTCTTTTTTGCCTCCTTCTCCCATTCCGCGAGGCGACCGCCAGCGCTGTGGGCTGTTTTCGCGGCCCCCAGTTGCCTCGTGGCTTGTCCCGCGGAACTGTTGGCGGGACTTGCCGCTTTTGTCTCTCGTCGCCTCAGGCGTCGGGACCTCTGGCGCAAGGCTAGCCCGCACCCGGAGGTTGTCTTCCCGGTACTCGGCCGCGTCTCGCCAGGCCTACACCACCCACGTTTTTTGTCCTAGTTCTGGATCCTCGCTCCGCTCACGCGTTGTAGCGCGTTTTCCCGTCGGCCCATTGGACCTGGCGGCGGCCCTACTGCCTTGCTGCCAGCGCCCCAGCACGGGGCATGGGCCAGCCTGGCCGCGGCCCACTTCCCTTCTTGTCGCGCTCCCCAGGCCTCGGCCTGGGGCGGCCCGCTACAGCCTTTCTCTGCACCATCCTGCCCTCTACCGCCATACCGCCTTCAGCGGTGGCCTATTGGTCGCCCTGCTTGTTGTCTCTCCGGGGTGCATCGGGGACGCGGCCCGGCGGTGCCTTGCACCTCTCGCGTTGGCCGGGGCACTGGCACTCTTGCGCCCCCCTGGGGTGTGCGTGGTAGTTTCCACGGGCACCGCTCGTGGTCGGCGCTTTTTAACGTTGGCAGCTTGCCGAGGTGGCCTTACCGCCTTGCTGCTGGCACGTCGGATTGGGCGTTGGCTGGCATGGCTGTGGCCTTTTTACTTTCTGTGCGTCTGCATTGCATCTGGGGTGTGAATCGCACCTGGCGCTGCAGGTCGTATCTTGCCGATTCCAACTTTGCTTCATCTTGATTGTTGGCGGTTTTCGTTGGCGTAGCCCGGTGGCGGGTTCGCTTTACCCGTACTTTCCTCACTTATTTGCTTATGGTCGAAGTGGTGCAACCCTCAGGTGACGCGCACAGATACTATTATTAGGTGGTGTTTTTTGGAACGTTTCTGCTCCACCCATCCATGGTTGCCGCAGCGATGGCTGCGGTGGGGTTGCCCTTCAACGGTGGCGTCCGCATTGCACGCTGGTCACGCGCGCGCCTGTCCACCCCCCATGGATTTGCCTGCGCTGTCCACCACCCATGTGCGCCACCGCGTGAAGCAGTTGCTGCACGCAGTCCCGCGTTCAGCTTTGTTACTTGTCCAGGCTATGTCTGCCTCGGACGCGCGCGCGTGTCATCGCGCTACTCTCACTTGCACGGCGCCTTGTTGTCTGTTGCAAGCCTGGCGGCGTCGCTTGTCGCGCTGCTGCGCATTTCGCGTCGCCGCCTAGCTGGCTGGCCCGGAAGCCTTACAGTTCTTTCCCGCCTCACTGGTCAATTAGCACCAGACTGCTTCTCGCGCTTCAACTCTTGGCGTAGAACCACGCTCCGCGGGATGATTGGCCGCTGCACTCTGGCCTTACAGTGCCTCCATGGTGTCATCACCGATCTGCATGGCTGTGGCTGAATCCATTCATCATGGCGCGTTCGACTTAGTTCGATCGCAATTGGCACCTCTACCTGCCGACCGCGCCTCAGGCTCCTCTGCGCCGCCGCCTTAAAAATGCGTGTGTGTGTGTGTGTGTGTGTTATGCCGTTATTTCTTCGTCGACTGCCTTAACTGCCAGGATATATCCATACATCCACAGCTCCAGGGTCGTGCCCGTGGACCTCGGGGAATGGTGGACATGGATACCTGCCCGCCCCTAATGAGGGCAGCAGAATTTCCACATCCACCTCTCGTCGGGGTCCCTGGGCACGACGCCGAAGCGGTGGGTGTAGACGCATCCTGGCGATGGAGCCGCCTGCACCGCTCGTTGGCGAACTCCAGCGCGCCCGCGTTCTGCGCCACCGCGGCCAACACGAGGTGGCGGTCGTTGCTGGCGGGCTCTCGCACGTGGCGGAGCGCCAACCCGTTCTGGCGTACGGCGGCCAGCGCCACGGCGGGGTCGCCGCGCAGCGTCTCGGCCGCGAACTGCAGCGCGTCGCCTCTCGGCCGGGCCCCCCTCGAGATGCCCAGGGCGGCTTCTGTCGTACGGTCTCACGCCCGAGAGGGGTTCGAGGTTCCAAGTTTGAGGTTTTTGAACGTTGTCGTCGGGTCGCGGAGGTTTTCCAGCCTCGGGATGCTCTCCAGCAGCTGCGCCTCGCCGAGAACGTTCTGGGAGTGCCCAGATCGTCCCGAACGGCCGCCAGAGGCCGAAGTTATGACCCAATGACAAAAGCCAGCGGCGCGCCCAGGGGAAGGTAGATAGCGCGGCCATCTCAGAAGGCTCAGAAGGCTGGAGGGCCTCTGAGAAGCCCCGCCGCCTTCTGAGAAGGCCTGCCCACTCCCACTTCCCCCCTCGGCGCGCCGCCGAGAGATGCCCTGGGCGGTTTCCGTCGCACGGTCTCTTGCCCAGTCCGACTTCGGGCGCGATGGCGCGGCGAGCGAGGGGGGGAAGTGAAAAGGAGAAGGCCTTCTCAGAAGGCGGCGTGACTTCTCAGAAGCCCTCGCGCCTTCTGAGAAATTGTCGGTGTCTTCCGGGGAAGGCTTAAAGAACTTCCCAGATGGCCAGGAGACTTCCGAGCCTTCTGAAAAGGCCCGCCCCTCCTCACTTCCCCCCTGGGTTCGCCGCCGAGCCTAGGCCGGCATTTCTGGCGAGCCCGGCCTTTCAGCTGCACGGCCGCCAGCGTGGCCGCGTGGTCGGCCGACGCTGGCTGCGCTCTGCGCGGCGGCCTGCGCGCGCCCGCGCCGGCGCCAGGGGGCTCGGCCGCCCCCCTCAGGAAGTCCTTCAGGCTGCTGGCGAGGTGGCGCCCGCTCGCCGGTCGGGGGGCACCGAGAATCCACCTCGCCAGACCTCCCTGCGCCGTGGCACACCTGAACCCGCTCGCGCGTCCAAGCAACCCAGGCTGCGGCAGTGCGAATTGTCCCGCATGCAAAAGGGGGAGGGAAAGGAGAGCGCCGCGCCGTAGCACTCCTAAAGCAGCGGAAGGCATCTGGCAATTCTTCGGGCTCCAGGTCCACTGGGGGGGCCCCGAGCACGGCGCGGGAGGAGATGCCTGCCCTGGGGAAGGGGTCGGGACAACTCTGGGAGTCCACACTTCGTGAAAAAAACACCGACGTCGGAGGTCCTGGTGTCCGCCTCCGATCGTGAACATCGCCCTGGAATCCGCGATACATCGCCAATGGATCGGCGATAGGCCCCCCGATAGCGAATCCGCATGCTCCTGGGCGGGGTGGGCCACAGGGTCACTATAATTCGAATAGGAGATCGACTACAGCATCGATCTACCCCAGAATGGATTCTTCTCGTCGAACCTACAGACAGAAAACGCATGATGCCCACAGACCTACGAACATAATACCTAATTTCGTAGAGGTCGACGAAAACACAATTCTGGTTCACATCAATTCTGCAGTCGATCTCGTACTCTAACAATGGGCGATTGGGGGTCGATGCTCAAAGCGAGCCACGACGTCGGAGGACCTCCAACGTCGGAAGGCCGGGCCCCAGGGAAGCCAAAGGAACCGACACCGCTACTCTCCAGACCTCTCCCGGCCTCGGGTGCGCTCTGACAGAAACTTTGGGGCGAACCCGGGAGGCCCAGAAAGGCCAAAACAAGGCGAAGGCAGCGGTATCGGTGCCGCCTCCCCCTCTGCGAGCAACCACCGTTCGAGGAGCAGCTGCATGCCCAACAGGTGATGAGGACTGGCTGCGTGACGGAAAACCCTTTTCGCAGTGCCTCCGTGGAGCGACATGGGAAAAATCATACGCACACACACACACACACACACACACACACACAAACACACACACACACACTTTTTGCGTCGGCGGCTAGGCAGAGCGTCACTGCGCTGGCGATGGGGCGTAAGTGGGATGCACGCA
>CAUYUJ010014916.1:0-30000 GCA_963575745.1 Prorocentrum cordatum
CGTGCTTAACATATGCGTTTCGCATGATACATGTTCAAAGCGTTGGTGTTGACAAAGGCGGTCAGGCTCTCGAAACCCCAGCCAGTGCAATTTCGAATGAGACGTCCTCAAGCAAGGGGGATGCAAAGCGGCCATTGGCCGACATTGTTTCGGAACGGTATCGGCCCGCCCCCAAGAGGGCGCACGCTGGAAACGACATGCGGGCCCCCCCAGGGTTGCCCCATGATGGGCGCATCGCCCGAAACACTCTCTCAAACCTGCGTTCGGCGCATCGGAAGTGGGAAGCGGAAAGCGTCGCATGTAAATGGTCTCGTTTTCCACTTCACCACCCCCGCCTTCCACGCCACCATCATCAGCGCCTCAGACTGTCTGAAACCGACCGAGGTGCCAAGGAGGACACGACGTGACGGCGTCGGCGTCTGCCTCGCGAGCAGCCGTCACCGCCGCGAATATGGTTGTCATCTTCGCTTGCTCGGAGACGGCAGAGGTGTAACACGTGACGCTTCCGAGAAGCCAATGCGAAATGTGCAACCCTTGATGGGCGCCATCGCCCCCTCCCGCCCCCCGCCCCCCCTCATCATCATTGCGCCCGTTCTTCCGAACAGCCCAGCTCTAACGTCTTAGTTTTTTTCGGCGATTGCACCACGAGCGGTCAGCACCATCACCTTTCTCATCAGCATCACCCTCGCCGCCTTCGCATACCCAGAATCGGCGCCAACGTCACGCGTCACGCGTGACACCTCTGTTCCCAGGATCGCCACCACTGTAGCCATCATCATAACCTATGTCACCGCCGAGCCTAGATATACAATGCGTCACATGTTAAGGCACCCGTCCCCCCGTATGAAGACATCGCAGGCAGCTCCACGCGCACGGTAGCGGTATTTGCCGCACGCAGATAGATAATTGCAATCGGGTGGCGAAGGGAATTGTGGCAATGAGATGCAGAATCCCACCAGCCCTCTGAGCGCAGGTGGTCTAGGGCGCTTCCATGTCCAACCTCATGCCGTTCCCTGCTCGGCGGGGTTACTCCCCCCCCGCCCCTGCGTTTGGACGGGGGGGGGGGCGGACCCATAGCAGCGTCCAAGATGGCCCAACATGGCTCCAAGAGGGCTCCCGATAGCGCGAAGTGGCCTCCAAGATGGCCCAAGACAGCGGTATACGGACCAAGATAACCTTGGACACGCGCCCAAAAGGCCGCAAGACGGCCCCAATACGGTTCCAAGCGCCCTCGGAGGCATCCAAGGACCCCCCCATGAGGCCAAGATCTTTCAAACACCCAATGAAAATCCACGTGGTTTGCCGTCTCGCTTTTTCGCCTCCGAAGGGCCCTCGGGGCCTCAAGGTGGCCCGAAGATGGCCAAAGACAATCCCCAGAGGGGCCCAAGAGAGCCCCACGACGGGCCCAAGAGCGCCCACGAGCGGCCCAAGAGCGGGTCAAGAGGGTCCCAAGACGGCATGGTTGAGCCCCCGAGGGGGGGGAGCAAGAATTGTCACCCCCTTCTTTGGCCATAAGGACCAATACGGCCCCGAGAGGCACCCAGAACCCACCACAAAAAGGAACCCCTAAGATGGGCCCCAAGACCACCCAAAAGAGCACCAAGGGAGCCCCAAGAAAGCCCCAACCGAACCCCAAGAAGCCCCAAGAAGGCCCTAAGAGGACCCCAGGAGCGCCCCAAGAAAGAGCCCCAGGAGGCCCCAAGAGGGGCCCAAGAGAATCCCAAGAGGGCCCCAGTATGCCTCCAAGTTTCGGAACGCACGCGAGTTTAAGCTACAATTCGGTGCAACAGCCATTACGAGTAATCGAAATACCCCTCACCTCTCATCGAAGCACCATCGTAATTTGCACCGACTTACACCTTAAACTTCAATGCGTGAAACTATGTGTGATGCGTGTGTTTTTTGAAGACGGCTGCGCGACTGCATTCTGCCGCCCCTGATTCACTAAACTCCCTGTTGATCGTGTCTGGATGGGCTGGCGGAGGCGCGCGAAGCGTCAAGGATTCTGAAGATTTGGGCACGGGGCTTGGATGATGGCTCGGACGTTTTTCAAATCCCAGACGCCACACCTGCTGCAAGTGCGTGTTCATCCAGGTTGCGTCGCCCTTGCTCATCTTCTGCATGGCCTTGCCAGCAAACCGAATCTGACGCTGCAGCTTCACGCCCCTGACAACCTTGTCGAGGCTGGTCTTGCGCATCCACTGTTGTAGCGGCGTCTCTCCTGGGGCGGGCCCATCATCGCAGTCATCACCCTCTTCATCATCGTCGCCAGCCTGGCTCACGGAGTCATGAGGTCCGACGCTGTAGTCTGCATGAACTGTCTTCGCTGGGGACGGCTCGCGAACCACTGACCCAACTGCCGACGCGACTGCGCTCATGGCTGGAGAAGCCCTCTGGCGAAGACGGCCGACTGGCTTGGCTGGCTGCGCAGGCGCAGCCTGCGCTCTCAGAGCGACCCGCGGGCTCGGCAACGGCGAACGGTCAGGCTCATCCTCGGGGCCATCGCAATCATCATCGGAATACTCCTGGACCTCGCCATATCCACCTTCTGGCAGTGCAGCGCTCCCCGACTTCTTCAAGCCAGACACTTTCTGCTTGGCGTAGTCGATGGTGCGCAAAGGGGTCGAGCCGTGCAGAATGCCTAGGATGTCCCTCTGGAAGCCTTGGTCCGCTCTATGATGCACAATGTCCACTGCCTGGGACGAATAGCACTGATCGTCAGCCTGCAAATGCGTGGTGGCAGCGCCAACTCGCAGGACAGTAGAAATCTCGAGCTCGCGGTAGTTCGTCTCGGGGTGCGCGAGGCAGTAGCATGACTCTGTTCCTGGGCCGTCCTCCTTGGGAAGGTCCAGCTTGGGAAGCTTCGGGTGCCTCTCGAGCCTCTTAGCTCCGAAGTTCTTGGCGTACTCGTCCTCGTTGACCGCAATCAGCTTCCTCGTGAGCTTGATCTCGATGCCGTGGCTGGACGAGACATCGTAGGCATCCCAAGGGCGCGCGCCACTCTTCCGAGCAGCATCCTTCTCCAGCATCGCACGCTTCCCCTCGGGCGACCTCTCCCAAGCAAGGAACTCATCAAACGTCATGTGAGCATGGTCTTGGTAGTCAGCATGGCAATCCTTGCATACAACACCAACTGGCTGCTCGTCGGCGTCGTACTCAGCCCACGGCTTGGAAGTGGGCGGCTTCATGCAACGCAAGCACTTGACAGGGGCGGCGCCATGTGCCCGACCAGGAACGTCGCGACCACCTGCAAGAGCCGCAACAACCTTCTGCGACCGATCTCCCGCCCCAGCAGTGGATGCGCAGCGTTGCCTCTTCTGTGGGGGAACACCGTCTTCGCCGCCAGTTGACTTACGCGGCTGCGGTGTCTTCCTGGGCTTTGCTGCTGGTACTGCCCCCCTGAGGGAGATCACAGTCGGCGCTGGCCCAGAAGCACGACTCCTGCTGACTGCGCTCGCGGCGGTGCCCCTGACCATGGCTGCAGCCGCGGTGCCAACTGAATCAACGAAGAAAAATACCACAGTCTCAGCCCAGCTGGGGACTTCGCCGAAGAACAGCCTCGAGCCAACAAAAAACTCAACATCGGATCAGCTGGCAGTGGCAAACCCCACAATGCCAGAAGGGCCTGATGATGCTGTGAACTTCGGACCGTCATCAGCACTGAAACGCTCAACGCATGAGGCCGGATTCTGCAAGAAATCGCAAAAGGTGGGTAGACGTATCATGCTGGTCGGGAAACCTGCCAAGTGCCCCAAGACAACCCCCAATCCATCCCGAGACATCCTTCGAAAAGCACTGCTTTGAAGCAAAAGCGTGTTCCAACGAACGCCTGGCGGACACAATGCTATCAGTCAATCAACTGCAAGAGATGTGGCTGGGCTGGGCACGCCGCCCGCAAGACACATAACTGTCACGCTATGTGGGGCCCGCAGGACTAAACACTGTCACCCTATGTGGGACCTAACTTGAAAAAAACTGGCGCGCCCAGACTCGAAGCTTAACGCGCTGGGATACACATGGTGTGGTGCATGTCTGGAATGTATTGGCATGTTCGGTGGGATGCCCGCCTATACTAATTGCGGCAATGCGAAGCTGTAGTGTTACGCTGGCTTCTGTCGCTTCCCTATGAAATCCCGCCATTCGTCTGGACGCAGGCGGCGTAGATGTTGCTACATACGCACCGACCCTTGCCACTTCGAGGGCAACGAAGCCCCCCCCCCCCTAAGATCCGCCACCCGCTGGGTCAAGACAAGGCGCGTTGCGCGTCGCTGTGGCGCCCAATATGGCACAACACTGCCCCTAGGGGAACCGAGAGAACATGAGGGTGCCTCCACGATGACCCAAGTTAGCAGGAGGTAGGCTAAGACAATTTCGTGACTGCTCAAAAGAACCCAAGAAACCCTAAATATGGTTCCGCCGACACAGATCTTCGAACGAAGCAGCCGAACAAAAAAAAAACAAACGAACATCTCCCAAGTGTCGACGGACGTATCAGCAGTAGTTATACTCGTAAGCTGCTGCTTTAACAAGTATTTCGATGCATCGGGATGCACTCAGCGTTGGCCAACCCCCAACAGAGCCTCACTATACGATCCTACGCGCGCCACAATGGCCTCAACCCCATCACCTTCACCAGGGGCAGAGGCAAACACCTCCTCCGAGCAGGGGAAACAGGAGCTTCGGCCAGTGAGAAGACACAGCTCGATAAGATGCCTACGCCCAGAGGGGTGGTTTGTCACGAAACCTCTCTTGCTACACCTAGCGGCAGACTCATGGCGGGCACGAATGTGCCACGAAACCTATATTGCTACACCTAGCTACAGACGCATGGTTGGCACGCAATGGTCATGACACCTCTCTTGCTACGCCTAGCTGCAGACTCATGGAGGGCACGAAATTGTCACCAAACCTTTCTTGCTACACCTAGCTGCAGACCCATGAAAGACGACGCGAAGTTGCCACGAAACCTCTCTTGTCTTATGTAATGATGTTGCATGTAAAACGGCACTCACAACAAAGAAATCCAGGTCGGCCTACACCCTCCATTCAAGGTCACACATGCCTCGTGGGTGCCCTGAGGCCCCACTATGCGCGAATGGCAACCTAACATGCACCGTGCATACGTCCACCAGCTTCCACCGAGGTTCCGCGGCCTCACGATAAATACCCCAACGGGCATCCACTAACGTTTCGTTGCCATTTGCCCCCCGCAAGCTTTCCGTTACCATCCGTCCCCCGCAAGCATGTCGTTACCATTTGCCCCCCTCAAGCTTTTCGTTATCATTCGCCCGCCCCGAGCTTTCTGTTACCCGTTGTCCACCACAAGCTCCTTACCGCTATCATTTGCACCCCACGAGCTGTTCGCCACCCTTTGCCCCCCACAAGCTGTCCGTTACCACGTGCCCCTACAAGCTTAATTTTGTTACGGCTTGTACCCCGCGAGTTTTTTTGTTATCATTTGTCCCCCGCAAGCTGTTCGTTGCAATTTGTCCCCCGCAAGCTTTGGGTCACCGTTTGTCCCCCCAAGCTTTTCGTTGCCATTTGTCTACCCCTCCCCGCCGATGCGCTTGCTACCGTTTGTCACCCGCGTGCGTTTCGTCACTAGTTGCCTCCCTGTGATGTTCGCTGCAATTCGCCCCCCCGCACCAACTTTTCGTTGTCATGAGCCCTGCGCGAGCTGTTTTTCGTTGCCATTTGTCCCCCGCGAGCGTTGCGCTACCACGCTTCCCCCGAAGCCTCTCACGAAAATTACCCCGACGAACGTGCGTATCCCAACGAGCCAGGAACCGCGAACCACGAACCGACGGGACATTTCATTCTCGGAATGGCAAGGGCGGCCACGCCAACGCGCAATTTGCAAGCGCGCAAGCTCGCTGCAGCGACTGAGCGAACCCGCGGCGCCTAACGACGCGCCCGCGCCCCTCAGTCGCCGCCCGCGCCCAGGATAGCCACGCGGCGCACCTTGCGCGTCAGCTCCCCCCCGACCTGGCGCACAAGGCCGAACTGGAAGTTGCGCGCCGCTGCGCCGCAAAAGGCGGACGCGCAGAATCATTGCGCCCGCGGTGCCGCTCAAGGGCATGCTGTGCTGCAGGGCCGTTGCGCATCGCGGCGATGACCGCGCGGCAACCGTTCGGCCTGCTGGCGACGCAGAAATTGGGTTGCACCTCCATTCCGTCTGGTCATGGCGCGAGCAAGGGCGGAGAGGGCGGCGCGGAATAAAACGTCCGCGGATGGCAAAGGCAGCGCCCTTGCAGAGGCCAAATGTCAAAGGCGCTTTGCCCGCTGGAAAACGCGCCGTCGGCAGCGCGAGAATCGCCAAGCCTATAAGCAGGCTGTGCGCATGTGATCTGAAGGCCGTTTTCTACCCCTTCTAAAAAACCAAAAAGGATTGCCGCGAAATCGCGAGGGGGGGGGGGGGGGGTACTTGGCAAAATTCCCATGAAGTTCCCAGCTGGAAACCAACCCGTTTCTGTTTCATGCTTAATTAAAATACTGCAGCGACGCAGAATTGAAAGGTGGGAAAATAAAGGAAAATACACAAAACAGGTTGGAAACTACCAGGGAGAGCATTAAAGACAATTAAACCCAGATTGGTTGAACCAGAAAAGATTAGAAAATATTAAAAAAAAAGATTGAACAAAAAGATTAAACCCAGATTGCCCCACCTGAAAAAAGATTGGAAAAAGATTGAAAAAAAGATTGAACAAATATTTAACCCAGAGTGGCCGCGCCAAAAAAAGATTGGAAAACGATTTTAAAAGAAAAGATCGAAAAAAAAAGATTGAACTACAGATTTGCTGGGCAAACAAGCAAACCGAAAAGATTAGAAAAATATCTCGCCGTGCCAAAAAACGACGGCGACACCAAACACCAAATTTGCACAGCCACCAAAAAACACTCACGGGCATCAAACATGTTTGATCTTTGGCGGGCAAACCCCCGACTGTCATCTCTGCAGTTTGATCTTTTTGGTCTCAGAAATAAAGATTAAAAAAAGATTATGTTTGCGGCGGGGCAAACCCCGAACTATTCGATTTTCAAAAAGATTGCTCTTTGTCCAAAAGATTAGAAAAATATTAGAAAAAGTTTAAAAAAAAGATTAACCGTTGACGGGCGCGGAAAAAAAGATCAAACCCTTGAGATTGCTTTTCGAAAAGATCTTTTTCCAGATTCTCGCTGGCCGTTGCCCGCGGTCTCTGGAATCAACTTGGTTTGTCCGTGCCCGTCGAAACGCCGATCCTGCGATCTGCGGTTTTTGGTCGGCCGCCAAAAAACAGATTTGCCGACGCGCCGCCCCGTTCGGGCGCGCAAGCGCGCGCTGAGCGCCGACGCTGCGGCGTCGCAGCGGCGGGGCGGAACCCGCGGCAAAACCCGCGGAGTCGGGGCGCAGGCGGCAGGGGGCGCGAAGCGAACGTAAAGCCCCCTCGGCGGACAGGCAGGCGAGGCAGGCGCGACCCGCCCCAGAAAAAAAAAGCTCCGCAGGCGCGCGCGGACGCCGCCTGGAACGCAGCCCCTGAGGCGGGCGGCGCGCGGCGACGCGTGCTGCAGCGAGCGCAGCGCCGTGACAAAGCAAATCTGCGGCGCGGCGCCGCGACGCGCCGCGACCCCCCCAGGGGCCCCAGCAGCGCGCGCTCTAAGCAGAACGCCTGCGCCTGCTCAAGCTGCGAATTATGGATCCACCCAAAGACATGGGCAACGCCGAGCGAACGCTGCGCTGCGGCCACGCACCGCAAGCGTGGAACGCATAGAGCGCGCCGCGCTGCGTCGAGAGCGCGCGACGCATAGATGTCGCCCGTGCGCTCGGGTCCAGGGTGCGACGCCCTAGCGACGCGCGCGGCGATCGAACCGCGGCTGTCGACCGACCCGAGAGCGCCGCGCGATGTGGCGCCTACCGCTGCGCCAGTTGTCCCCGACCAGGATAACTCCGGCGCGATGCCCAGCAGCACGAACGCTCAAGATCACGCGGCCTGGGGGCGCGCAAAGCGCCGCACCCCTGTTCAACGCAGGTCAGCGCGCGCACCCTCTGTACTACATCTCGCCGAACGCGGCGCTGGCCGCTGCGCACCGCGGGGCGCTGGCGCCCGCGGCGGCCGCGACGGGGCGCGCATGCTGGCCATCCTCCCGCGCCGCGCCAATACCAGCGCCCAGGCGGCGCGAAAACCGCGCGTCGCCATGTATTCGCGCGCCCCGCCCCTTCGCAAACCAAAGAAACACCGTCACAGATAAAAAGGTTCGCGCGCACGCTCGGCCCACGTCGACGCGCCTTCGCGCGCTTCGCTGTCACCGCCCCGACATGTCTGCCAACGCCATGCTTCGCGAAAACATCATGTGCGATCGGCCCCGCTTCGGCGCGCCCTTCCTAGGTGCGCCAATGGCGGATGGCCCCAGCTGGTAACTTCACGCACTTACTTGGAGCGCGCCAGCACGCGTGCATTAACGCATGCACGCGTGCCATCGCCAACAATACCGTCGACGTTTTCAATATGTGTTGGTGTGAATTACTTCGCTTCAGTTGGTTCTGTTCAGCCAGGTGTAGCGCCGCAATGGTTGCACCGCAACGCTTGCGCCGCGCAGGTTGCACCACCTAGGTCGCGCCACATTGTTTGCGTTGCGCGGAAAGCACGACAAAGAGTGCATCGCCTACTACGCCACGCAAATTTGGAATGACATTGTAGCGCTCCAATGTCATGCCAGACATACTGCACCTTGATCGCGGAACCACTGGGGCTCAACAGATGTGGCACAATTAATGCGCATTCCACGCAGGCCCGTGAACACAACAAATGTCGTGCGAGCTGTTCCAAACACGAGCACGCACGCGCATGCGCAGACGCCCCTGCATGCCCAAGTAAACGTTCACCCGAACGACCGCCCACCTGCATGTGTCAGGAATGTTTCGTTATCCGACGGCCCACAGCCACGCTGCAAACACAGATGCGCACGGCCACGGCGTGCCCCGACCCCGCGTTGCGAATGTGCGCGGCGCTGCGGCGATACCCCTTTTAACAACAGAAGTGCAGCCCATGGCCGTCATCGTGTGTAGGAGGACGCAACGCAGGCGGAAAGGAAGCGGGCGAAGAGGAGGAGGGGTTAGATGAGAACCCTGTTGCCCCCAACGCCTCAAATACGCTTGTCATACGTCCTTCGGGTTCCCGTGGTGCCCCTCGGAAATCTGCGCGAGCGGTTGTCGCCCTTCCTCCTCCTCCTCCTCCACCTCCTCCTCACCTTCCCCCTTGTCCTTTTCGTGCTCTCCATTTTACAGGCACCACTTACAATGCTCTAGCCCGCCACATCTTGCGGGCCGTCCAACTGGGCGAAAGCCTCAGCAAGGTCAGCGAGCACCTTGCGACTGCCCCTGAGGAGGTTGCGGTCCTTACCGATCTTGATCCTCGACATGGTGTCACCCTCGAGGCAGGTCGCCGCGGTGCCGATGAGGTCGCCGACCCGCGGCACCAAGGTCTGGAGCTCGCGCCTTGGGCCCATTCGGCACGCACTCACAACGATGTCGCATCCACCACCACCCCTTGCCCTCGCGGCGCGGTCTGCCCCGCGCTATCTAGGCCAGCCTTCCGATGAAGACACGTGCGCGATCGGAAGGCTGGCCCGCATCCTGGCCGAAACAATCTGGGATGTCAGCTGCGCTTCTGCGCGCTGCACTCATAGAGCGAGGCAAACGCACCGCGGGGGCAAGAGAGGGCGGCAGGGACAACTGGCGGGCGTGCTGGATCATATTCGGCATCGGCCGATCCCATCACCCACTCAGCCACCCTGAACCCCAACTCAGAGGTCGACAGTTGGGCGGCTGGGTGAATGAGGAGAAACCGAGGACGATAGATGCCCTGAGCGCCACTCGGCAGTCGTCAAGCCCAAGTGCTGATCACCCATGTCCACGCCGCTGTTGATCTCCTGCTCTGCTGAAGGGCGGCCAGCAAGTCCGACAGCGAAGTGGAGCGCAAGGCGCGCCCTGCGGAGATCTGTGAGGTGGTGATTGCTGGCTGGATCCTCGAGCATGGGCACTAGCTCTGGCGGCGTCGATGGCGCAGCGATGTGTTCGATGTCGATGACCATGCGACCGCCGTGCTGGACCGCTGACCCCGCTGCCGCGCCGCCTGGAGCGCTGACACCGCTGGCGCCTGGAAGGTGGATCCCGCTGCTGATGCCTGGCACGCTGACCAGAGTGAACACGCCCTTCACGCGGCCTGCACTGCTCGAGTCGGCCGACATGCCCTCTGCAACCGAGACCCCGTTGACGAAGACGCGGTGGCTCACACGAGCTGGCACTTGGCGGCCAGGATGCAGCGACGGCGTCGGGGTATAGCTCGGCGACCTCGACCTTGACATGCGTACGCTCGACGTGGCAACTGGTGCGGCGGTCCTGGTGCTGCGCCCAAGCAACGCACAACTCAACCGTGGAAAAAGGTTGTCGCACAACCGAAAGATTTGAACCACAAATGGCAACAGAATACGAGACCCACCTAGAGCCGTCAAGGCCCCTGGCTTCACACGCGGTTATAGAGCATGACGCCCATCAACGCTCATCCACGGCGGGTGTGCCTCATGACCTGTGGCTTCGTACGCAACCATGTGGCCCCAGCGCGGTGTTCTTAGGAGGGGTGATTGGTTGCGCCTTCTGGCATCATAATAAAACTTTGTCTGACGTGTCGGGCGTAGGGTCTGTTTAATTTTCATATGGCCCCCATGGCGGCCGCGCTGAGGTCACATTGGTGCAGCTTTGTGATTTCAAGGGCAGGCGCCGCGTGACGTTGGGGCGCTCTTGGGCGGGGCATGTCTGGCCACCTGTGTTCGTCATTGGAAGGCCTTCGGTCATCTTGGGGCGTCGGGGGGAAGAAACTGTGAAAACGATGAAACCTTACAACATACGTTGGTATATGTATGGCGCTGACCCCTCGCCGTAACCTTGTTCGTCGTTATCTCTGTGTCAGTGCGGCAATTTACTAACGTCGGTTCAACTATGTCTAACTGCAACTGGGTCTGCACGCGCGTGCGTCTGCGACGGGGGGGGAGGCGGCGCATGAATGTGCATGGGGCTGCGCGCCTCAAAGAATAGGCCTCGAGAAGCACACGCGCGGCCCCGATGGGCCACCAGCTATTGCGTTATACGCCCTAGGGCACCAACCATGAAAGGCACCAACCACATCCAGAGAGCAAACGCACCTACATTATTGACAAGACGGCGGGGCAGCCCTAACCAACATGATGCGACTACCAGTGCGACTGGAACTGGCATGGGCACCGAGCACTAGACCATCTGACGCTAACCGTCTAGACATTCATGCCCTGACTGATTTGGACTGTTGCGTATTTCCCCGTGCACATGTGAGATGATGCAGACTAGGCGCCGCGGCTGGAGAAGATCCCAGCGCTTCGCGCACCAGCCAGCGAAACCACCATTGCGAAGGACCCGCAACACTCGGGATGCAAACGAATGAGCTGCCAAGTCCAGCCCGCTGGAATCCATCGTGCTGAACGTTAATGCGAGGAGGGGGTGATACATATCTTCTGGACTTTACCAGGGGAGAGAGGGCAACAGTCTTCATATTGTGTAATTGTGGAGGGGGGGGGGGGTGGGGCAGGCGCATCGTGGGCGCGCGCCTCTAATCTGACTTCGTACTGATCCCTCTCATATCTTGCCATGGCATGGCGTATGTGTCCTCTTATTGGCAAAATCAGGTGTCGTGACGTGGCAAAGTAGAGGAAGGAACTGCACGGCAGAAACAGGATTGGAACGCACGGACGGCCGAACATGATGCCAGCGCTTCAGCGGGAGCCAACTTTTTCTGATAAGCAAGCGTGTGCGTATTGGAAGAGCCAAGGCATGTGACACACGACATGTTAGCATTAGCCAAATGAACTTCAAACACTCCACCTCTGCGACTTGCAAGGCGCACGAAGACCTTACATAACACCCATACCACTGGGGACTTGGAGCAACCACGTCCACTGCACTGTGTTTGCGCTGCGTTGCTTGCCTTAGGTTTGCGATGCATTCTGAAACTTGTTTTAAGTGTGTGGGTGTTTGATGTTGTTGCGTAAGGTGCGGCGATTTGCATTATGACATCTATTGTGCGCCTAGTGTCTTTTTTAATGTGCATTTGTAGTATTGTTAACCCTAGCATTTTTCTCACTAAGCTTTTTTACTGGAACTCTGGCGGCCCCCCATGCTCTGCAACATCGGGCAACACTTTCTCTCTCGATAACAAGAGGTGTGCGTCGGCACACTCCGCAACGAATAATGTCCTCGCAGCCTCTCGGACTGCAAAACTGCATCCTGCCGAGGCTGTCATCTTGTGAACATCGGCATCGCCGTGCCCCTCGTCGAGCAGAAATGCGCACAAGAAACCCAGAGGCTTGCCACCACCCTTCTTACGAGTAGTCTTAGGGGCGCAAGTTCGAGTGACCCTGCATTTGCAACCGTGGCCGTCTTGGCTGCACTCGGCGACCATGTCGCCGCTCTTATAAAACTTCAGGCGGTGGCCTCGCCAGAGAATATTCACATCCGCGGCATCGCGGGGACCGATGACAGGCGGGGCCTTGGCTGGCGGCGGCAACGGCGGAGCAGGCGGCTCTGGCACAGGCGGGCCAGGCACGTCTCCGCTTCCGCTGGCAGCAGCAGCGGCGCCGCCACCCGCTCCAGAAGGTAAGTCGTGCTGGCCGCCGTCGTCGAACTCCACGTCTTGGATGGCCAACCTCAGCTCCTCCGCTAGTGGGAGGAACGCGTCCCCATCATCATCTCCACCGTCGTCACCGCCTGCATCGTCGCCGCCCCCCTCGTGATCAGGAGCGCCCTCGCGGTCCTCGCGGCCGTCGTCTGCGCCGACGTCGGGGTCGTCGCCCTCCCCGCCCTGATCGTCGGCGTCGCCCGCAGGCGCTCCACCGCCAGCAGCAGGTTCCGGAACGGCGGCACGCCTGCGAGCCCACAGTGCAAAGCCGTCGAAATCGTCGCGGACCAACTGCTCAACAAGCACGTCCGCAGGTCGCATGGACCCAACCACGGCCTCCGAATCATACAGCTTGAAAAAAACTAAATTGTATTTCCAGCTGGCGTCAAGCTCGGAAAAGACGCCCCACCTGTCGCACCCGACGCCAAGTGCCTGGGCAACTGACGCCCCAAGCCTACTGCAATGTGTCACTTATGGTCAGTCTAGACACATGAGCTAGCATTTGAACGTAGACGTAGAGAACACCGCCAAAACAAACGAAGCACCCTGGCGCCCGCATTTCGTCAGCACAACACCCCTGGGGCTGGATTGGACAAGGTGCGCCACGGTTCGCCTGCAAACCGCCCTGGGGGATGTGCGCCCAGATTGCAATTACCTTCAGCGGTGCCGAAAAGCGGCCAGCTGGCCGTCGGGCCGCCCCAAGTGGCCCAATATTGCCCCTACACGGCCCAAGACAAATACAGTGTCTTCCAAGCTGGCCCAATATGACGCAAGGTTGCCTAATATACATGCGGCGACGCAATCAGAAACCACGGAAAACAAAAAACAAGATGGCCCCAAGACGATGCTGGGCCGCTGCAAGGATGCCCACCCTTAGGAGCCCAACCCCCTCACACGCCGATGGGCATTAAATTATTGACGCTTCGCGCATCCCCACCAGCCCATCCAGAAACGATCAGCAGGGGAGGTGGTGAATCAGGGGCGGCAGAACACATGCAGTCGCGCAGCCGTCTTCGAGAACACAAGCGTCACACATAGCTTCCCGCATTGAAGCTTAAGATGGAAACCAATGCAAATTACGATGGTGCTTCGATGAGAGGTGAGGGGTATTTTGGTGACTCGTAATAGCGGTTGCACCGATGTGTATCTTAAGCCCGCGTGCGTTCCGAAACTTCGAGGCATCTTGGGGCCATCTTGGGATTTTCTTGGGCCCCTCTTGGGGCCTCCTGGTGCTCTTTGTTGGGGCTCTCCTGAGGTCCTCTTAGGGCCTTCTCGGGTTTGCTCGGGGCTCGTTTGGGGCATTATTGGGGCACTATTGGGGCTCTTTTGGAAGGTCTTGGAGCCCTCTCGGGGCACTTTGAAGAGGTTATGGGGGGCATATCGGGGCAGTATTGGTCCTCATGGCTAAAGAAGGAGGGGTGGGGGCAATGCTTGCCCCCCCTTCGGAGGCTCAAAAATGCCGCCTTGGGGCCCTCATGGCCCGCTCTTGGAGCGCTCTTGGGCGCTCTTGGGGCCGTCCTGGGGCTCTCGCGGGCCCCATCTCGGGGCTGTCTTGGGCCGTCTCGAGGCCATCTTGAGGCCTCAAGAGCCCTTCGGAGGCGAGAAAGCGAGAAGGCAAACCACATTGATTTCCCTTTGGCGTTTGAAAGGGTTTGGCCTCTTGGGGGGGTCATTGGAAGCATCGGAGGGCACTTGAAACCGTCTTGGGGCCGTCTTGAGGCATCTTGGGCGCGTGTCGGAGGCTATCTTGGCCCGTCTACCGTTGTCTTGGGCCATATTGGAGGCCATCGTGCGCTCTCGGAGGCCCTCTTGGAGCCATCCTGTGCCATCTTGGGCCCTGCCATGGGCCCGCCATCCCCCCCCCCCCCGCCCAAACGCAGGGAGGGGGAGAGGTAAACCTCCCGAGCATGGAAAGGCAGGAGGTTGGAAAAGGGAAACGCCCTAAACCACCTGCGCCCAAGAGGGCTGGTGGGAGTTGCTTTCGCGCTGGTTCGCCTACGATGCCCATCCGAGGCGTCAAGGCTGCGCCAGACTGGCCATATAACGCGCCAGGTGGCGCTCGGCGAACGCCCCCGAGAGGGCCCCGAGACGCCGCCACGAGACCTGGGACAGTGCGCGCACGCGCTCGCATGAACACGCGATACCATTGTTACACCATTACTGCTTGGACATGCGCGCGCGCTGCCACGTGAACGCGCGAGTGGCCATGCAGGTCACGTGGCACCCGCTAGTACTAATACCACTTGCGCGCCGACCCCGAAAACATGCAAGCGCTGCGGTGCACGCAGAGGCTGGCCGCATGGGAACACAGAAGGGCGCGCAATGGAGGACATACTCACCAACCCTAACAGATCAACATCACATTCAAGCCCGCGTTGCGCGAGCGCCCTGCGCAGACGTTCCTTAACGTTGCGAGCGTGGCAGCTTTGCGCACCAACGCCTGCCCGCCAACCAATGGTGCCCTGACGAACCAACCAGCCCTCCGGGCGTAGGTAGTCAAGGCACCCCTTCCACCCCTCATTCCCCCCTTCGGGAAAGGGTTTACCCAGCCCCCGACACCCTCCCCATGGACCTAGTGCGCGGCGCACCGCGAGGGACCCGAGCGTCCAAGATTGACCAAGACTGCTCCAAGCAGGCATCGAGACCCCAAGGTGGCCTCGAATATGGCCCAAGATAGCGCCAACTGCCACAAGATGGTACCCAACATGCTGACAGAGGCTCCAAGACCGCCGCAAGACGACTCCAATGGGCCAAGAGTGCTTCCCTCATGATGCCCCCCCCCAAAGAGGCTAACATGCTTCAGAACCTTAGGGTAAACATGTTGGTGGTATCGCTTTCGCGCTTCCGATGCCCGCCCGATGCATCAACATGCCCACAAACAGACCCAGTATGGTACCAACAACGGCCAAATGAAGCCCCAATGTGCCCCCTCCAAGCACTCAAGCACGCCCCAAAGCACCCCGATGGGCGCCCCAATAGGCGACTTGGAGTGCTCCCGAGGGGCACGGCTCATGGCGACCTCTCCCTTCAGTGACCTATGTTCTCTGACGCCGCTCCGAGCGACGTCTGGGGCGCCCCGATTGGGCCCTGCGCGCGGGGCGGGCGGGGCGCCGCGCGCCCAGCAGCAACGCCGAAGGGCCCGCCAAAACGCCCCAATATGTTTCCAAGACGCCACCGAGAGAAAGACGAGGAGGAGAGCGAAGGAGAAGGACGAGGATGAGGAGGAGGAGAAGGGGAAAAAAAAGGCCAGCTGCCGATGGTCGACGACCTTCGTTCGAGCGCACGGTGCATGATGGGATGGCGGGGGCGCGCGAAGCGTCAACAATTGCCCTGGCGCTGGTAGAACGGGGGGGGGGTTGCTACAGGCGGCTGGGAGCCTGAGCTTGACCACCATTGGAAGCGCCTTCGAGTAGCTGGGGCCGCGCACGCGTTCTCGGAGGACCACCGGGGTGCATTGGGCGAGTCGGAGAGGCACCGCGGCACCACTTAGCTATATGTAGTTGGGACATTTGGGGGCCCCTGGGCATCTTGAAGGCAACATCCCCCCCGCCCCCCGCCCAGCGGTGGCCATTGGAGCTCTCTTGAGGCACTCTTGTAAGGGTCGTTAGAGACGGGATTGGGTTAAGTAGAACTGCCACCTAACACCTTCAGGCCGTCTCTTGTACGCAGCGTGCGGTGCGCATACGGCATCGTGCGACTGTGAGTGGTATGCGCGCGTGCGTGGGTGATGGCAATTTTGCTTGGGACTAATACGGTTGCCTGCAAAGGCAACGGGCCTGCCACGAAGTCCCACGCGTTGAAATCGACGTCGGGCGGCAGCTGGAGGCGATGGAACGTCGACCTCACAGGCGAAAAATAGTGCAGACCGATGTGGTACCACAACATATCTGGCATGCCCTCCACATCAAAGAAATCGCCGTCGAACCTGGAGACGGGCCGCAGCAAGACGACGACATCACCGCTGCGAAGCAAGCTTTTGCGGCCCGTCCTAGGACCGAAATAGTGACGGACCGCTGCCAAATACTTGCTCTCCAGGCGTCGTAAATATGCGCCAGCCTCGCAATGATGCAGGCAGACACGAGCAGTCCTGCATTATTCGCACTTGCGGCTGTTTTTGGCACGTTGCACCTCCTCTGCTGTCTCAGGCGGACGAATGGGGACTGCGTCGCACATGAGCACGGCGCTCTTTTTGTGCATGTCGACGGTGAACATCTGATTGAGGTTGGACGCGATGCAGTGCGTCTCAGCCCAACTTGCGAGCTTGCAAGCTGGAACGCACGACTGCGGTGCAAACTCGTATGCCTGGAACTGAGAAGACCCTGCTGATGTCGGAATTGGTGCCAGCGTCTGCTCAAATGGTTTCATGCTAGGGAAGGCCTGCGTGAACCCCGACAACTGCTGAGCACCCTCATTGTTCTGGAAAGCTACAATCGACCCAACATCCCGCTGATCTTTTTCACGTTCTGATTTGTTGAACATCAGAAGCCTCCCCCTAGCCGACCTGACCTGGTCTGCAACTCCCTCGCCACCTATGATGTCGGGGGTGCGGTACTCCACCACGGCCAAAACAGCGGCAGAAGCATCCCCGCCGCGGCGTTCCACATCGCGGACAACGCCATCCAATGAGGCACGGTTGAAGCGACGCTGCCTGGTCGACCTGACGTTCGGCCCGAACGCAGATCTGTTCGTGCCACGAGACGCCGAAGTCGCCACAGCACCAACTCTCTTGTAAAATGCCTGGGGAGGGGGGGCGGTGTTGTGTAATTGCCCAGCGGGCCCTTCCCCCCCCCCCAAAGAGCACGACGGTGGGCCTGCTGGTTGATCCATTCAGCGCCACGAAACTTCTGGGCACGTGGCCCGCGCGGCAGGGGGGGGGCAGCCGACTCCACAAAACAAGGCGCCCAGCAAGGCACCAACATACAACGCACACATTGGTCGGTTTTCCGTTGTGGGAAGAATCGCACATGATTGGCATTGGCCCTGGAGAAAGCCGCCAACGCCACAACCGAATCCCACCAGCCCTCTGGGCGTAGGTGGTCTAGGGCGTTTCCCTTTTCAAACTTCCTGCCTACCCCTGCTCGGGAGGTTTACCTCCCCCCCTCCCTGCGTTTGGACGGGGGGGGGGCGGGCCCATAGCAGCGTCCAAGATGGCCCAAGATGGCCCCAAGAGGGCCTCCGAGAGCGCAAGATGGCCTCCAATATGGCCCAAGACAACGGTAGACGGGTCAAGATAGCTTCCGACACGCGCCCAAGAGGCCTCAAGACGGCCTCAAGACGGCTCCAAGTGCCCCCCGATGCCTCCAAGGACCCCACCAAGGGGCCAAAATCCTTCAACAACCTAAGGACAATCAATGATTGTTGCCTTCTCGTTTTTTTTCGCCTCCGAAGGGCTCGTGAGGCCCCAAAATGGCCCCAAGATGGCCGAATACAGCCCCAAGAGGGGCCCAAGAGAACCCCAAGACGGCCCCAAGAGCGCCCAATAACGCTCCAAGAGCGGGCCAAGAGGGTCTCAAGACGGCATGGTTGGGCCTCCGATGGGGGGAGGGGGGGGGGGGGGGGGGCAGGAATTGCCCCCCCCCCTCTTTAGCCATAAGGACCAGGACGGCCCCGAGAGGCCCACCAGAACCACCCCCCCAAAGAGCCCCAAGAGGGCCCCGATACCACCCAAAGAGCCCCAAGAGGGCCCCAAGAAGGCCCCACCAGAGCCCCAAGAATCCACAAGAAGGCCCTAAAAGGACACCAGGAGAACCCCAAGAAAGAGCCACATGGTGCCCCAAGAGGGGCCCAAGAGAACCCCAAGAGGGCCCCAATATGCTTCCAAGTTTCGGAACACACGCGAGTTGAATGTAGAATTCAGTGCAACAGCCATTACGAGTCATCGAAATACCCCGCACCTCTCATCGACGCACCATCGTAATTTGCACGGACTTCCAGCTTAAACTTCAATGCGGGAAGCGACGTACGATGCTTGTGTTCTCGAAGACGGCTGCGCGACTGCATGCGTTCTGCCGCCCCTGATTCACCAACTCCCCTGCTGTTCGTTTCTGGATGGGCTGGTGGGGATACGCGAAGCGTCAAGAATTGCAAACCAGCGAACGCCAAGGATCCAGTCCTACACTGCGGAGCTAACGCGACGACCTTTCCACGGTCACAGCGCCCACGTGCAACGACATCAACGCAACGGCGCGCACAACGCGCACAACCTTCGCACCCGAATGACACAATGCGTCCGACATAGCGCCAGACGGCGGGTCGGATGCAATCGAACGAGACGTTCGAAACTTAATGCCGCCGCGGCGGCGTCCCCATTCTAGCCGCGCGAGCGCGACTGCGCGCGCGCGCGCTGCGCTGGGCGTGAACAGATCGGAACGCCACCGCGCGTCACAGTGGACGCGCGACCTCGAAGCACGCAGAGGACGCGCTGCCCACGCCAATGCGCCCCGCCCCCCGCCCCCCAAACCGCCAACCCGCCCGCGCGCCCGCTCAACGCAAAGATGCGGCTCGCGCATTTCGGTCGCGGAAGGATAACAATACCAACGATCAGGCCCCAACGCTGCATTAAACAACGCCGTGAGCCTGCGATGCACCACCGTCACAAGCGCGACGCCGATGGTCGGCCGCCAAGCGCACTCTCGAAGTACACCGCTGCCAGCGGCCAGCCCCGCCGCAGCGCGGCTTGAAACCCGCCGACGCGACGCCATGGGCTACAACGAGCTGGTCGTCGCAATCGCGCGAACGGCTGTCTACGAGGCGTAGGGCGCGCGAACGGCACGCCCCGTGCAACGCCATTGCGCCACTTGCCGAGATCAGCTCGCGCGACCTTCCCCGCGCATGCACAGCCAACCGCAAACCATTGGCAGATGATATATTCATCCGCGAACGCGGCGATAGCAGTGACAGAAGGAGCCGCCCAAACCGATCCAGCCACCGCCGCAGCGGCGGCCACAATGGGCGAGGACGCGCACCGCCCACGCCCGCCCGCACACGTCAGTAGGATCGCCGACGAGCTGTTGGTGGCCGCCTTTACATGATACGCTGCGCTGGCTAGAAGTGCCAGGGCATGATGTTTCGGCGCTGACTAAGAGCATGCGGGTGACGCCTTGCCGCGCGAACTCAAGCCCGCAGTTGCACTTAAAAAGCCTCATCCCTCCTGCTCCTAACCTTGCTCATCCAATACCCTCCTGGACTCTGCGACCAGCCGTGTGCGCCATGTCCTCCTCCTCCCCCTGGCCCTCCCGCACGCCGCCTCCCCCCTAGCCGCGCAACCCCCCTGCCTCTTCATCATGCCCACCTCCCCCCCTCCATGGCCCCCAAGTTCGTTCGCCCAAAGGGGGGTGGGGAAGAACCGCCTGGCAACGTTCAGACACCGCCCCGATGCCTTCTCGCGAGGCTGCAGGGGGGAATAACGAAGGGAGGGGTTGTGGAAGTCGCACTTGCCACTGCGATTCCTGGTCATGGTGGAGATGAACGCCCTCCAGGCGCCACCTCGGCCAGCCTTCTTTCTCACAGGTCGCGGGGCCAAGGCGCGCTTCGCATCGCGCCTGAGCTTGCGAACCTTGCGGGGCCCAGCAGAAGGCACAGCTGGCCTTGCCTCCTCCTGCCTGCTCTTGTACCTGCGGCACAGCCACTCCGCGTTCAAAGTCGCAGCATTCAGCGGGTGCGTCTGCACTCGCCCCATGATCAACCGTCGCAGCGTGGCGTGCAAACATTCAATAGCTGACGTATCCGTGAAAATGGTCATGGCCGTGGCCCGCAACACGCTCATGGCAGCATCGCTCCCTAGCCCCTCCTCTCGAAACCGCTCTCGCCATTGCAACGTGAAGTCGTCGAGGAAACAATCAGGCTCATCCAATACAACATCAACGAAGCTCCTTGACGGCACACAGCGCCCTCGATATCAGCTTGAAGATGCGATGCCTAAGATTGATGCGCCAACAGTCACGCCTCAGAAGAGACCAAGACGTGTCAACAGTAAGAAGCCTGCGGAGATGTTCTAAGCAACGTTCTTCAATATCCAGTGTCGCCACCTCGCTGATCCTGTACTTGCGGGGCACGTGCACACCACCATCCGCGCGAGCCCGAGATGCAACGCCTCTCTGTCGCAATTCCCATTTCGAACTGGTCAACGTGAACATATCCTTCATCAGGCATCGAAGTGGTTCCAACACCATGCGAAAAATGATGAGGATCACGGATGGGCACGTGTTGCACCATATCAGGCCGATTCTACGGAATCGGCTGTGCCTCTGCGCCCACGACTCGGTGCTGCCACCTGCAGGCGGCGCGCCTCCCTCAGCGGGCTGGCCAGGCGGGCCGTCGAGACCAGCGTCAGGCTCTGGCCCTGCTGGCTCTCCAGCCTCAAGCGGCAAGGCGCGCACTCCGTCGGCGACGGCGGGCAGGTGCACCTCGAAATCCCTCTGGCCATCTAGCTTGAGCGGAAATGGCACAGGACCGAATATCTGGCAAAATCGGAAACCCGCCAACGTGACCCTTGTCAAGTCGAGGCGTGAGTGGATACCAAGTGCTGGCTGACAGGGCTGCAAGGCGCCTGCGAAGACCCCATCGTGCGGCGCTGGGCCGCGTGCATCGCGCCCCTGGGCAATGGGCGCGTCGCCTGAGACACCCTCGCAAAATCACGAAGCGGAGGGGGGGGAGTTGCCATGCAACAACATCGAATGATAACATTGAACGGCTATCCTAAGATGCCCCGAGTGATATGAACACGTTGAAACATTACGGCATTGCCCTCGGATGTTAACCACTGGTCGCTTCACTCGTAGCCTTCGCTCAAAACTGAGAGAACACGGGGGTGGCGGGTTGAAACAACATATAAAAAACGACCCCAGATGGCACCCATGATGGCCGAATGACTCGAGCGCACCGAAAGACCAAATGCATCGAAAAAACGCTGCTTAACAACAGTTTCGCCCGACACATCCCCTGGATGCCACCTCGGCACAGCCGAGAAATTTAAACGGTAACTGTCACATGTGACAGTTGCTGCAGTCTCCGCCCCTTGCCCCCCACCCACCCCCCCAGGTCGTTACCACTACGTTCGGCAAACCCGAAACGACCGAGGTGTCACACGTGACGGCGACGGCGCCTGCTTCGCGAAATACCACCAGCATTAACAACATAAGGGCCCCCTTCGTCCGCCCAGAGGCGGCGCATGCGTTTTATGGCGCGGTCGCAAGGCATCGAGCATGAGAGTGCCACATGTGACGGACTTCCTTGCCACCCACCCCCTCCTCGTCGCCATTGCCGTCTTCGCACTCTTTGCAACGGCGGAAAAACCACTCGCGAAAGCGCAGGGGTTCACGCCGCGGGGGTGGGGGGGGGTGGAAGGGGGCAACACCATCATCATATTCATTCTCACCGTCTTTGTTCGCCCTGGGACGCCAGGGGCGCCTTGCACGACGCATAGTGCGACGCGCGTGACACCGCCGCCGCCGCCACCGCCGCCGCCAACACCACCGCCACCGAGTGCACCACGTCCACCACCAAACGTGGACGCGCGACCCGTCACACGTTTGGGTATCCAGGCTCCCTCGCGCACATGCCGCCGAGACCGCTGGGCAGGCACGGTGGCGGCAATTGCCGCAGGCATCTGGCTAACTATGCTTGCCGATGTTGTGGACGCAGAACAAAAGGCCAATCTCGTCGAAACAAATGTCAGCACCAACCCACCGATGTTCAGGATATGTGCTGTACTTGTGCCCAGACAGAGCCCTGACCACAACATGTTGCATCATCTTGCGCGCCTTCGCCATGTTTGGCTGCGCTCCATCCGCGCGAGGTGGCGTGAATACTTCTATGGCGTTCTCGGTTTTCCAGTCACCGTTGAGAAGCGTGGACAACAGCACGCGCCGTTCCGAGATATTCACACCACGAGCACAAAACAAATCCAGACAGAATTCCCGATACCGCTGCGACTCGATGGTAGGATGTCCAACCACCACTTGGAGCCGATGCCCCACATCTTCTGCGATGCATTTCCTCCAGCGCGCCATCAGACCAGGGGAGGTGATAGACAACACAAAATTAACCAAACCAGACAATTCGGTCTTCTCTAAATCGTACGTCCTCGACTGGCATCTGGCAGCAGAGTGGATGTCGCAGGGGAGGTGCAACCCAATCCAATCCGAACCTCGGGCGTCATTGATATTCCTCTCTGCCACAAGATTCGAAGCGTGCTGGTCGGTTGTGGACACGCGCGCCTTTACTTCGAAACCCTCGCAATGCCTGGAAGCGCCAGATGCCCGAAGCGCGGCTGCGGTCATGACATCACCAGTGCACCGCTCGATGATCTGTATACGAGTGAGAGACAAGCCTGTGAACATCACCACATCCAATGATTCTCCTCTGGTGACACCGATGAGCGCTACAAACGACGCTTGTGTCTGAAGCAACTTTGACGTGATACACTCTTTGCCGAGGCACGCGTCCATCAGAAACTGAATCGCCTGATCTGCAGGCGCGCTGAGATTTTGTTTTTTCCGCACAAGCTCATATTGCAAAGATCTCACCAGCAATTCCATTGAGGTTTCGTCGTACCTGCTGTACTCCATATAATAAATGGGCCTGACTGAATCAGACTGGGCAATGGTGCTGGCAAGGGTTCGCTCGAAGTCGTATCTGGCGGTCATGTCCACAACCGACAGCGACGTTGCCAAAGTGGCCAGCATCCCAGGCACATCACGCCTCGACGCTGATACGTCGTGCGCAAGGCCCTGCAACGTGCGAGGCCCTGCCCCAGTGCGACAAAACAACTCCATTGTCAGCGCCCAGTGGGGCGAGGGCTCGTGAGCGGCATAACCTTCCAGACCATGCACGCAGCGGACAGGCCGATACAGCGGAGTCAACCCAAAATCTGTGCTGTGAGAGCGCTGGGCCAATATATTGTCGACCTCATCTGCCGCGCAGCACGGGACCCCGCGGCCGTCGTACGGTGCAATGTCCAGCATGTCCCAGCGATTCGGCGCGACGGCGCCGTCGGCTGGGCCAGCGGGATCGGCCGCGGCCCCTCGGGCCCGCTTGGCAGCCTTAGCCGCCCGAGCGAGCTCGCAGATCTCAGCTCGAGACGTCCTCGCAGGAACCGATGCTGCCCGCCGCTTCGCGGCGACCTGCTTGGATGTGACAGCAGCAAGTGCCCGAGAGGGACGTGCATCGTCGGGGGCAGCGTCCAGCACGGCCGCGTCGCCAGGGCCCTCGGCCATGGGGAACGCCAGACACAGGGCCAGCACGAGCAAAACCTCGAACATATTCGAACAAAACCGAAACAGCTACGGATGAGTGCGAAAGGCGCGGAAGCCCTTACGATATGTTTTGGGCGGTGGAATCGGCTAGAAAAGCGTTGTGCTTACAATGGGAATGTGACAGCGTGGGATTTTATTCGGTGCTTGTTCGTGCCGCGTGAATCCACCGACAGAACTGGGCTAGTCCAAGCCTGCCAGCAAAACACCTCACCCCCTCGAGAACAACGGGGCCTCCAAGGGGCCACGTTGGATCCTGGCCGAAGGCCGTGCGCGCCGCCGCGTCGGAAATCATGTTACGACAAGTAACAAATCATGCCCTGGCAACCCTTTGCATTATTGGGTGCAGTTGCGAATGTCGTGGCCATTGCGATGCTTGAAGGGGGGTGGCACGGGCGGGGGGGGATGTCCGTAAAATTTGAACGGGGTCGATACTTGGTTGGGGGGTGACAAGGGCGGGCGGGGGGGAATCTTGAGTGGGGGGTGGCAAGGGCGGGCGGGGGGATGTCGCGGGGCGGGCGGGGGGGGGCTAAAATTCGAAGGGCGGGTTGGCTACTTGCATGGAAGGTTGCCATGGCGGGCGGGGTGGGATGTCATGACACGCCGCGATAAGGCGCCCTCTCTCCTAAGCAGGCGGGGAACGAGCAGGCGGAAGAGGAAGGGGAGGAGAAGAGGAGGCGGGGGAAGAGGAGGAGGAGGAAGGCGAGGAATAGGAAAAGAAGAAGGCGGAGAGGAGGAGGCGGAGGAGGAGGAGGCGGATGAAGAGGCGGAGGAGGAGGAAGAGGAGGAAGAGCAGGAGGATGACGATGATCGGAAATAGCGTCTGAACTCAGGCACAGCCCAATGATCGAATCAATCCCGCGATCGCGACTCTGCGAAACCAACGAACTGCAGCGGACAAAAATTCCGCGCCCATTCAAACTGCCCACAAGGGTAATCTTACGCTGATTCTGGCCGCCGCAAAACCAATCTTTTGCGAGAGGACCTCGGGTCATCTTTTTCCTATCTTTCCGCGGTGGGCCGCGAGGCCCTCATAGAGTAGCTTCTAGGAGGATCCCCGCATCACAAGTATACGCCCTCCTGCCTTGGGCAAGACGGCATATACACCGATCCTGGGCCCAGGGTCATCCTGGGCCAGGATCGGTGTTGGTGTATAGTTGGTGCCCTCCGAAACATGGGCGAGAGATCGCGGAGCGAAGCTCTGAAGTCACGGTCCCGCGGGGCCAGGCGACGCGCCATCGAGCTGTGCCGAGCGGACTGCCTCGGCGGCGGGTCGCGTGGGTCACCTTGATGGGCGGCGCGGAGCCGCCCTCGGGTCAGGTCGGAAAAATGCCCTCCTAAGGGCGGGTTCGGGACGACAAATAGAGCGCAGCCGAACACCAATCAGAAGTAGCCAAACATCCGAAAAACATCGTCCCCAGACTCTCTTGTTACTACTTTTGAAGATCCCTCCTGTAGAGGGGCGGGTTTTGGACGAAAAGTGGAACGCAGTCGAGCACCAATCAGAACGTCCCCAGACTCTATTTCTACGGTCTTTGAAGACTCCTCCTGCAGAGGGGCGTGCCCGACTTACGCCTCGGGCAGGGCGCTGTCCTGCGCGCCCCCCCGCGGCCGAGCGGCGCCCGGCGGGCAGCCCCTCCCCGGCAGGGACCCGGCCGCCGAGGCCGGGCGGCGCAACCGGGCCTCGCCGCCCGCTCTTCCGGGGGGGCCCAGGGCACAGGCCGCGGGCAGGACCTCAGTGGGCCCAGGCAGCGTCGGCGGCGCGCAGAAGGGGGGCAGGGGGGGCAGGTGGGGAGGCTCCTGAGCAGGGGATGCTTCCAAGAAGCAGGGGTGCTTCCGAGAAGCAGGGGAGGCTCCTCAGAACCAGGGGTGCTTCCAAGAAGCATTCCCCCCTACCCTGCCCCCCCTGCGCGCGCCGCCAACAGCGGCAGGGCCCCTTTTTCCCAGCCATCCCGTGGTGTTGGGTCCTTGTTTTGAAGAGACGGTCCCCGCGATCCTCCCTTTCTTCCTTCCTCCTGTTTTCCTCCCTGCACCGCTCGCATGCGTCACGCGCACCCATTTCGGCACACCCCTCACACATTTTGTGGCCCCACAGGGAGCTCCACCGAAGGCCCTGGTGCCACCGCCCGCAGGCGCACATTTCGTGGCCCCACAGGGAGCTCCACTGCAGGCCCCAGTGCCACCGCCCACATGCGTCACGCACACCCATTTCGGCAAACTCCTCACACATGTCGCGGCCCCCCCCACAGGGAGCTCCACCGAAGGCCCCAGTGCCACCGGCCGCAGGCGTCACGCACACCTATTTCGGCACACCGCTCACACGTTGTTCTGTGCCCCCATAGGGAGCTCCACAGAAGGCCTCAGTGTCACCGCACGCATGCGTCACGCACACCCATTTCGGCACACCCCTCACACGCTTCGTGGCCCCATATGGAGCTCCACCGAAGGCCCCAATGCCACCGCCCGCATGCGTCACGCACACCTATTTCGGCACACCCCTCACACGCTTCGTGCCCCCATATGGAGCTCCACCGAAGGCCCCAATGCCACCGCCAGCATGCGTCACGCACACCCATTTCGGCACACACACACACACCTCACACGTTTCGTGGTCCCACAGGGGGCTTCACCGAAGGCCCCAGTGCCACCGCCCGCATGCGTCACGCACACCCATTTCGGCACACCCCTCACAAATTTCGGCCCCAACGCCAACGCCCGCATTGCGTCACCCACGCCCATTCCGGCACACCAATCGCACGCTTCGTGGCCCCATAGGGAGCTCCGCCGAAGGCCCCAATGCCGGCGCCCGCATGCGCCACCCACGCCCATTTCGGCACACCCCTTACACGCTTCGTGCGCCCATATGGAGCTCCACCGAAGGCCCCAGTGCCACCGCCCGCATGCGTCACGCACACGCATGTCAGCACATCACTCGCACGCTTCGTGGCCCAATAGGGAGCTCCACCGAAGGCCCCATCACACGTTTCGGCCCCAACGCCACCGCCCGCATGCGTCACCCACGCTCATGTCGGCACACCACTCGCACGTTTCGTAGCCCTACTGGGAGTTCCACCGAAGGTGCCAGTGGCTGCGCTCGCATGCGTCCACCGCAACCATTCTGGCACACCCATCGCACGTTTCGCGGCACCACAGGAAGCTCCACCGACGGCCACAATGGCTGCGTTCGCCTGCGCCCACCACACATACTTCGGCACACCTCTCAAGCGTTTCGTGGCCCCATACGGCATTCCACCGACGGCCCCAACGGCTGCTTTCGCATGCGCCAGTTGGGAAAATGTGGGCAGACCCCTCACACGTTTCGTGGCCATATTGTGAGTTCCTCCGAATTCGGTGCATACAACGACGGTGCTCACGACTGCATATGGTCGGGTCCTTCGCCCGGCTAATTCCACCGTTTCCGAAACAGTCTCTCCAACATTGAAGCGGAAAACAACAACGGCAACCAGAAACAGCAACTGACACAGCAACAGCAACAGCAACAGCCACAGCCACAACAACAGTAACAACAGCAGCAACAGCAACAGAAACAGCAGCAACAACAACAGCATCACCAACAACAGTCAATTTAATACTGTGTGTGACTATCTGATCACGCGCCAACCAATACATATATCCCAAACCATCGGTGCTTGCCGTCGTTGTTTTCGATAATACCCCCTTCGTGTTTTATCTGCTTTCCATGCCACGCGCATGCAGCGCAGCCCCTACGTAAAACAAGGGAAGGACAGACCCATAGCGGGCATGTCGGGAAGGCGGGCGCAGGCGACCAGGTCGAGCATGAAGCGTGGGTCCTGCATGAATCGCGAAGAAGAGTCGAGCGATAGCGCGATTCGCAAGTATATCGTAAGAAAAGCCAGAGCGAGAGTGAGACCCCTGAGCGCCGAGGGCGCACCGTCTGAATAAGCTGCGAGAGAGTCCCACGCGAAAGCGGATTCGTATACAAATTGTGAGGAAGTCCCGCGGGAGGGCGCGATGTGGTAATACTTGTGAGGAAGTATTCGGCGGGAGCCGATCTTGTTGTTGTAAAACAGGGGCCAACAAAACATATTGCACCCCGTGACCGCCCCTGGTAAACAACCGGGTGCGAGCCCTGAGGGGAGCACTTCGATGAAATAATTATATTGTCACTGGAGGGGGGATCAACAATAATATTTCTGTAGTGCACGTGCACCAACAACAACACCAACAGCGGCAACATCAACAACAACAGCAGCAACAGCAACAGCACGAACAACAACAACAACAACAACAACAACAATCACTTTACCCGAACGCTCAGTGTTCTCACCAGTGCCAGGGTTTTCATGCGACGCCAGCCAATACCCCCACTTTGTGGGGGGGCAGTGCAAGCTCTACCAAATATCCACACGACTCTTCGCCACCACCCACACCCAGCTTCCCGCCCTATGACGTTCGGACACTTCACTTCGTGGCCTGCGGACGACCGTGGCTACTACACTGGCGTGGAGTACACACCCACAGAAGTTGTTAAGCCTACGTTCGTACACCCACAGAAGTTGTTAAGCCTTGTTAACCCACAGAAGTTGTTAAGCCTTCCACAGAACATCTGTTGCATATGATGCATATGGTACATGATACACATGATACACATGATACGTACTCACAAGATAGTTGATCACATTTTTAGGGCAAATTCCTGAGGGATGTGGGAATACACAAGAGAGAGAGGATATGGTTGTCCCGATGGTTGTCTCGATGGTTGTCCCGAGCGGACAGTCGTGCAGGTGTTTTTCGAGGACCTACGGTGCGATTCGTGTGATTTTATGATGCGCGGTGCTAAAATTCTTAAGAAGCCCAATGGTTGTTGGAGATTTCGGCGTGCGCGCGCGAAGAAAAAACGAATGTGTCCCGCATGGTATTATTTGACAGGGATGATGGCCCTGGCAGGTGCGCAACCGTTGTCGCAGAAGTTCGAAAAAGTTGCTCGCAAAAGCCCGTTTGACAGAAATGTTTAAAAAGTGTTGGGTTTCCTACGAATCCGCAAGAGCGCGCGGGATGAGATTTTGACATTTTTTTGTTGAAAAACCATTGGTTTTTTGATGTTTTTATGTTAAAATCGCTCCGAACACTAAGCTTTTGGAAGGATTTCGTCTTGCGCGCGCGAATGTCCACTTTACCTTATTTTTTGCAAGGGATTCTTGAAATTTGATTATATTAGAACAAGAAATGTCATTTTATAGTGTTTTTTGCAAGGGAAAGCGGGGGGGAACAAAACAACCGGATCTTGATCACATCGAATTACCTGAGGCTTCCTCACGAAAATGATGAAAATGTAGCTGCGGCCTAGGCGGCGCAGGGGGGCCGTGCACCAGGGGCCCCAACAATAATTATTCTTTAGAATTAATAATGTTCAACAACAACAACAACAACCTCAACCACAACCACAACAACAACAACAACAACAACAACAAACGCAACAGTAACAGCAACAACAACCGCACCCCCATCACCGCCAACAACAACAACGAACAACAGTAAGAGCCATAACGCCAACAACAACAACGACAACGACACCAACACCAACAACAACAGCAACAGCAACAACAACACCAACAATCATGATACGACTGTTCGCTCTTACTTGCCCGTGTGTCATTCAAAACGAATTCCCCGCACCCTCGACACCCGCCCTTTTTGTCTTCGATCACACCCCCTTTGGGGGGACTCTTTCTCTGTGCGGGGGGCGGCGGGCTTAGACAGGCGGGCAAACCTGAACGGGCGGACAATTCTTCGTGGGCGTACATGCGCCCGCCATTGGAATGTGTGTGGGCCCTGCAAAAAGAGGAAGGGGAGAACGAGGGAATGTGGGAGGAAGGGATGGGGAGGGACGAAGAAAGAAGGAAAACGCCAGGAGAGACGGAGCGAAGGGGGGCGGTTGCTTAAAGGCTGAAAGAGAAAGAGAGAGAGAGAGAGAGAAACAGAAAGAGAGAGAAAGAGAGAGAGAGAGAGCGAGAGAGAGAGAGAGAGAAAGATAGAGAGAACTATATATATAAGAGAGGTAGAGCAATATAGAGAGAGGGGAGAGA
>CAUYUJ010014916.1:35000-64731 GCA_963575745.1 Prorocentrum cordatum
GCCCGTCGAGGAGGGCGGCGGCCGCCGCGCAGGCAAGCGAGAGGAGCGCCGCCTCTGCGGCCGCGGGGGGGTAGCGGGCGACCTGTGTTCCCTCGGATCGCCACGGGGGGGGGGGGCCTTGCCGTCGATCTCCTCGGCTCTCCTTGGTCCTCCCCGACTCCCCTCATCGATCCTCGGCGCCCCTCCTCCATCCTCCTCCTCGACGTCTCGTGCCGCCCCGCCCAGCCAACCGCCCCTCCCCCCTCTGGGCTCCCCTCTGAGCCCGCTCGGCGCCTGAGCGCGCTCGGCCGCCGAGCAGGCTCAGGGTCGAGCCCGTGCGCACGACGCTGGGACGTCCACTCCTAGTGTAGTTTTGCTCGGCGTCGTGCGCTTCCTTTCGTCGCAGGAAGATCCAGGATGCCCTTCTGCCCCTCGGATCGCCACGGTGGGAACCTTGCCATCGCCACGGACGTCCCTTCCCAGTGCATGTGTGTAAGGTTTCGCGCGCTTCTGTTTTGTCGCAGGAGGACCAGGAGGCTCCTCGATGCTCTCGGCCCCTGGGTGCCCCTTGGAAAGCCCACCCCAAGGGTACGCTAAGGGGCTGGCCAGTGAAAGTTGCCAGGGATGGACCGAAGGCAAGGATGCAAGGGTAACCTAGGACAAGTTGCTCATCCTTACTCCGCGGGTTGACTGTAGCACCGCGGTGCGGTGCAAGGGGAGCCCAAAGCGCAGCTGTCTGGGTGACAGCCACTGGGCTCGGAGCACGAGCTCGCAGCCGACACAATGACGGCAAGGCTCGAGCGTCACCTCAGGGGAGGGCATGGATGAAACAGAGAATCGAGAACCGAAGCGGATCGATGAGGGCGGCACGGTTCTTTTTTCCCAACCATCCTGTGGTGTTGGGCCCTTGTTTTGAAATAACGACCCCCGCGTTCTCCTCCTCTTCCTCCTCCTCCCCCTCCTCCCTCCTCCAGCACTATCATCATCATCACCCGTTTCAGTACACCCCTCACACGTTTCGCGGCCCCATAGGGAGCCCCACCGAAGGCCCCAGTGCTACTGTCCGCATGCGTCCCGCACACTCAGTACAGCGCTTCGTGGCCCCATAGGGAGCCCCACCGAAGGTCCCAATGCTACCGTCCGCATGCGCCCCGCACACCCAGTACAGCGTTTCGTGGCCCCATAGGGAGCTCCACCGAAGGTCCCAATGCTACCGTCCGCATGCGTCCCGCACACCTAGTACAGCGTTTCGTGGCCCTCCTCCCCCTCCTCCCTGCGTTTCACCCACCCAGTACAGCGTTTCGTGGCCCCAAAGGGAGCCCCTCCGAAGGTCCCAATGCTACCGTCCGCACGCGTCCCGCACACCCAATACAGCGCTTCGTGGCCTCATAGGGAGCTCCACCGAAGGTCCCAATGCTACCGCCCGCAAGCGTCCCGCACACCCAGTACAGCGTTTCGTGACCCTCCTCCCCCTCCTCCCTGCGTTTCACCCACCCAATACAGCGCTTCGTGGCCCCATAGGAAGCCCCACCGAAGGTCCCAGTGCTACCATCCGCATGCGTCCCGCACACCCAGTACAGCGTTTCGTGGCCCCGTAAGGAGCTCCACCGAAGGTCCCAATGCTACCGTCCGCATGCGTCCCGCACACCCAGTACAGCGTTTCGTGGCCCTCCTCCCCCGCCTCCCTGCGTTCCACCCACCCAGTACAGCGTTTCGTGGCCCCAAAGGGAGCCCCTCCGAAGGTCCCAATGCTACCGTCCGCACGCGTCCCGCACACCCAATACAGCGCTTCGTGGCCCCATAGGGAGCTCCACCGAAGGTCCCAATGCTACTGTCCGCACGCGTCCCGCACACCCAGTACAGCGTTTCGTGGCCCCATAGGGAGCTCCACCGAAAGTGCCAATGCTACCGGCCGCATGCGTCCCGCACACCCAGTACAGCGTTTCGTGGCCCTCTTCCCCCTCCTCCCTGCGTTTCACCCATCCAGTACAGCGTTTCGTGGCCCCAAAGGGAGCCCCACCGAAGGTCCCAGTGCTACCGTCCGCATGCGTCCCGCACGCCCAGTACAGCGTTTCGAGGCCCCATAAGGAGCCCCACCGAAGGTCCCAGCGCTACCGTCCGCATGCGTCCCGCACACCCAGTACAGCGTTTCGTGGCCCCAGAGGGAGCCCCACCGAACGCCCCAGTGCCCCCGTCCGCATGCGCCCCGGAAGCCCAATTTGGCATTTTCACTCACCCAATGCAGAGTTTCGTGGCCCCATGGAGGGCTCCACACAATGCCCCAGTGCCACCGTCCGTATGCGCCCGGGAAATGTAATTTGGCGTTGCGCCCGGGAAATGTAATTTGGCGTTTTCACCCGCGCAGTGCAGCGCTTGGTGGCCCCATAGGGGGCTCCACCGAAGCCCCCAGTGGGATCGTCCGCATGCGTCCCGGAAACCCAATTTGGCATTTTCACTCGCTCAGTAGAGCGCTTCGTGGCCCCATAGGGAGCTCCACCGAAGCCCTTAGTGGGACCCTCCGCATGCGTCCCGGAAACCCAATTCGGCACACCACCCACACAGTACAGCGTTCCCCCCCGCCCAGTGCAGCGCTTCGTGGCCCCATAGGGAGCTTTACCGAATGCAGATATTCACAATTACGGTACCCACAACTGCGTATGGTTGGGACCTTCGCCGGGATAATTGTTGTTTGCCTCCATCGGCCATCCCTTCGGGCCTGGGCGGTTCATCACAATGGAGGCCCGACCACAAAGAGACCCTCCACAAGAAGCCAAATCCCGAACCCCCAGGACATCCGCTGATCTTAGGTGCGGGAACGCCATGCCTTCCGCGGCAAAACCATCGAAACCCAAAAAACCCAGGGCACCCTGGAGGCAGGCAGGGTGTTTCTTGGCATGGACCCCCACCCACTACAGCAAACGATGCATCGAGCGGGATGGCAACAAGAGCGCAGCACCACTCTGGCGGAGCTGTGCGGAACGAAGCACGGAAGAGGAGGCGGATCGAGGAGGACGGGCGAGGATCGAGGGGCACCGACGATCGAGGAGAGTCGAGGAGGAGGCTCGCGGAAAATCGAGGAGCGAAGAGAGACGAGGATTATGTCGGGCGTCCTCCGGCAGGCGGATGTTGGGCGACAAATGAAATACCCTAACACATTGCAACAATAGTCGAAAGTACTCAAGAAATCGTCCCCAGACTATCGTTTGACTGATTTTGAATATTCTTCCTGTAAGGGCGACATGAAACGAGGAGAAACTTCCTCGCATTTCATGGTTTTCAGCCCAAGCGGTGGTCGCTTCGACAGGCTCAACGGTGCAGGAAGAGGAGGGGGGGGGTGAGGGGGGGGAAGAGGAGGAGGGGGAGGAGGGAGGAGGAGGAGGAGGAGGAAGAGGAGGAGGAGGAGGAAAGAGGAGGAGGAAGGGAAGAGGAGGAGGAGGAGGAGGAGGTGGGAGGAGAGGGGAGGAGGAGGAAACAGAGGAGGAGGAGGAGGCGGAGGAGGATGAGGAACTGGGGGAGGAAAAGGAGGAAGGGGAGGGGGAGGAAGGGGGAGGAGGAGGAGGAGGAGGAGGTTTTGCACCGAGCGCTCCAATGAGCTCAAAGGGGAGGGGGAGGGGGAGGGGGAGGGGCTCCTCCGCTGCAGGCGGGGCGGGCCTTGGCCTGGTTGAAAGCCTTGGCCCGCGCGCTCGCGCCTGGCATGAGGCCTCTTTCCAGCTTGCTGAATTCTCGCCCCCCTTCTCCGAGGGGGGTCGACAGGGCTGGGCCAGCAACAAGATCGATCGGTCCATACCGAGGCCCCCGCGTGTCGTACTTGCCCAGCAACCGGCGTGCTCGAAAAAGCGGGCGGCGTGGGGCGGGTGGACAATCTGATTCCCAATCTGGAGCGGGGCGGACCTGGAGGAGGAGGGGGCAACACCAGAATCGATCGGGTTGCACGGGGTCGCGAGCCACTCCACAAGCCCCTCCTTGGAGGGCTTCTGGTGGCACAACCTGCAACTGAACCGAGACTCCAAAAACTGAAGTCCGTCCTTATGAGGGGAATTCTGGGCCGCTTTCATTAACTTACTCAGGCCAGCTTTCCGAACTCCGCTGAGGGGCTTAGCCCTCTCTCTCTCTGACTGCGACTGTCGTGAGGGGCAGCAGCAAGGAGAGCGGCAGCTAGGCGGAGACGGACCTGCTCGGCAAGAGCGTCGAGAGCGATAACTTGCTGGGTTGTGTCGGAATTGACCTGGCACACCCCAGCTTCCCAATCGGCGATCCGATCGGCCTCGATATTAGCCAACCGAAACAATTCTGGCCCACGTGGCTCTCAACCTTAATTAAGTGAATCCCCTGGGCCCTGGTTTCGGCGACCTGGGACAGGGAACGCCACAAATCAAGGTTCGACTTGGGCATGCCGCTCGCCAGAAGCTTGAACCATCCGCGGATAACATAAGCCGAGTCACTCAAAAAAAAAAACAAATCCCCCGAAACCTGCCGCGCGCAATCCAAGAGAGCCCACAGCTCGGCTCTATTACTTGTCTGCCTGCGTCCAGCCAAGGGGGCGCTCCTACGACGCAAGACCTCCGCTTCCTGAGACCTCGGGTTGAGCTCGACCCACGCCCAGGCACATCTCCTCAGCCTTGGGCCCTTAGCATTCGCACCCCCAGACCCGTCACCCGCGAAGAGACGTCCCACCACTTCAGCTGGGGGCTCGCAACTTCCGCGGGTCGCAACACCGCTAGCTTCAACGGGTGGGTAGGTCACATCGCGCAGCTCAACTGCGTCGGGAGGGTAGGGGATGGACACGAGGTTGGAAGGGATCATGTCTCGGAGCCAAAAACAAACATTTGAATTCTGATCGAGGGCAGTTTCGGCAGCCTCAACCACGTCTTGCATATCCTGACACTCTGGAAGATCTGCGTTGCACGGGCATTGCCAAACTCGATGGCGAAGGCTCTCGGGGGCCTCTCCACATCTAGGGCAAGTGGGGTCGAAATCCTGCACAACACAACACTCTGCAATGCGCTGCCTGGGCCACATACCTGCAGCTGCGGCACATTCAACTGCGGCTCTGGTATGGAACTCTTGGGCGTTACCCAGCTTGGCAAGCTGTTGCCTTGAACTGAACATATCGACCCCCTCCTCCATTCCGCTTCCCAAATGCTGGGTGGGCGCGCCTGCCCACAGTTTGACCTCCACGGTCTTGTGGACGGCGGCCAGCAGGTCGGAGGGGTCGTAAGACGCGAGAAACGCACGAAGAGAAGAGAGGTCTCGGACGGGGGCCTCCCAGCGCTCGTCAAATGGATCACGCCACTCGAAGAGCCCAGGAGTGCCCCACCCAAGCGCACGAAGAGAGGTGATGATAGCAGACATGGGGCCTCGGATTCGGAACCACCTGCGATTGGCTGGGATGGTGACGACACGGCAATAAATCTTCCCCCAAGCATCTTGGAGGCGGCCGATCGAGGTACCGTCCATTCTCAAATCGCAGAACCACTCCACCAACACAATAACAGCGACAACCGCAGGGTCCTTGGATCCGAACCTGAAGGCCAAAACAATCGTGAGACACCTGCCTTGCTTTTGCTCCCAGACGGCTCGGGCGGCAGACTGCCGCAGCTTTTGCAGCCGGCCTGGGGCCACCCCAAAAAGTTTGGATTCGTACATGGCCTGCGGGACCGCACCCTGTTTAAAAAGCTTGCGGCGGATACGTTGCTTGAGAAATCGCAAGTTGGCAATGCGGTTGCCTCTCCGAACTCCTTTCCGCCACCGTTGGAGACCTCGGGTGCGGCGACGATTTGCAGTGTGGCCTCTGTCAATGCCGAGATCGGGGTCACTACCTGAAACCTGCACGGTGATACCAGTCTTAGCAAGCTCAGCCCCCACTTCTTTGGCGATGAGCGGGGGTGCGGCGATGATGCAAGACTTGCTGGAAAGAGACAAACGTAAGTTATCGAGACCGACTTTGAATTCACGCACAAACTGGACTGTGCTGGACGTGACCTGCTGGGCTGTGCCTTCGGCCCTGCTGTTCGCGTCATCCACCCACGTGCGTGCCTCGAGCCCTGGTTGAAACCAAGAGTTGACCTCAAACATGAGGTCCATCAGCACACAAACCGCCAAAAGCTGGGCCGACCTGCGCCCCGCGAGCAACGCCCACCACGGAAGGATGACATCCGAGAAGGAACGCAAGCTTCGCAGGAATCTGGGGGCAATGTGCAGCTGGATGCTGAAGGCGAGCACGACACAAGGGTAAGTATGCTTTGTACCGAGTTGTAGCACCAGGAGGGGGTCTAGGCTATCATAAAAACTATCTACGTCTAAAAGGGCAGACGTGGTGGTTACTTGAAATTCATAGGCGCTCTCGTCTAGCACAAGCCTACGCAGGGCAGCTTGGACGGCTGAGCTACCCCTGACTGCGTCATCAAACCTGGCTTTGCGCTGTCTATCGAGGGCCAGGAGGAGGAGGAGGGGGAAGGGGGGAGGAAGGGGAGGAGGATGAGGAGGAGGAGCAAGGAAAAGGAGGGGGAGGAGGAGCAAGGAGGAGGCGGAGGAGGAGGAGGAGGGGGAGAATAATGAGGGGGAGGAGGAGCAGGAGGAGGAAGGAGACGAGGAGGAGGTGGACGAGGGGGAGGAGGAAGCGCAGAAAGAGGAGGAAGGAGCGGAATCGGAATCGGAACAATCGCAAAGCGATACATAGCAACACCTCCCGACTCACCCTGAACTTCCCGAGCGCCGAGACGAGCCAAAACCGACAACGAAACAGAGGCTGCGCCAAAAACCCGCCTTCCTCGCGCCTTCGCCAACACTGGGCGCCGTATGTAGGCAGAACACAGCTGCATGGAACACCATGCTCGTACATGTGGAAATATGGAAGTACGGATGTGCGATCATGCAAGAGATGAGAGTGCCACGCGCTAGTGAAACAGAATCGAGTCTTCGCCACTTCTGCGGGCACTTCCTCTTCAAAGCATGCTTTCACATCTACGGGCAGTCCCCTTTGCCGCCGCTCGCCGCTGCTAGGAATGGGGTTGCCCCTGGCAGCTCTGTACCCATGGCCGACCAATCCTGGTCGGCCCCGTCGGCACCGCAGCTCTGAAAACTGAGGACGCAACACCACAACCACGCAGCGCATCGGCATCGCAAAGCAGCCGCGCCCATGTTTCGCTGGCCTCCCAGCGCTGGCCTTCGGCCCCGAATCGAACCCCACCGGAAGCCTACTCGGGCGACCCCGCCTCCTCGCCCGCACCCTCTGATGGAGACATCTCCTCGAGCCATGTGCGCGGAACGTGCGGGCGAGCTCTCCACCATGCAGTTCCTGACCGACTGCACGCTGTGGCCGTGTCAACCTCGAGCTACTATACCTCCGCTGCTTGGTCGGCCTCGGCTGCGGCAAGCAGCCCCGCAGCGGCGCACATGGGGTCTTGATGAACAGCGCCTCTTTCGCCATGCGGCCCTGGGGAGGTGGCCCCGGCGTCGGACTGAGACGCGTGGTCGGCGAACCGCAAATCGAGCTCGGCGTCGGGCTGCGAGTCCTCAGCGTCGGGCTGTGCGTCGAGCTCGGCGTCGACCTGCTGCCCATCGGTCGCCTCGCACTCCGTGGAACCGAGCGCCATGGGCTCAAGCGGCACGAAGCACACCGCATCGGCCCTAAGCGCGCTCCGCCGCGTTGCTGCCCGAGGCGTCCCCGTGCCACGCGGCTCCCCAGCAGGCATCGCCTTGCACGACGAGAAAGCGACCGCGCCGCAAATGCACCGCGCGCAGAGCGTCGTAGCCTCGACAACAAGGCGAGCAGCTGGCATTTTCGGTGACTCCGGGCGCGGCCCATGTTGCGCCCGCCGGAGGTCCTCGGCGAGGGCGAGCGAGACGCTCAGACCGGCGGCGTCCGCATGTAGGGCAACGCTGCGCAGTAGAACTGCGAGCCAATCCGGCGCTCGGCTCTGCAACTTTGCCGACAGTGCTGGGTCAACGGCGCGGACCCGCTGCGCCGCCTCGCTGCTCCCGACCATGGCGTCGAACGCCTGCTCGGCGAGGGCGAAGCGAACCTCTATTTAAGACTGCCG
Organism: Prorocentrum cordatum; assembly: GCA_963575745.1. Lineage (NCBI taxonomy): Eukaryota > Dinophyceae > Prorocentrales > Prorocentraceae > Prorocentrum > Prorocentrum cordatum. The sequence goes on from CAUYUJ010014916.1 coordinate 43,022, forward strand.
TTCCGTGAGGCGCTGCGCCAGCCGATCCGCGGATGCTCGAGCGCCAGCAAAGCCGCGCCGAAGGCATGCCTTCGCCGAACATCCCCCGTCTGGGCGGCGGCGTCCCGCGCCACTCTCAAGAGCCACTGCGGCACCTCCCTCTCGCTCCTGTCTGGACGCACCTGAGCCAGCTGGCTCAAGCAAAATTAGGGTGCCGTCCGCTGGTGGACGGCTTGAGCCAAAATGGCTAAGGAGGAGGACGGGACAGGACAGGACATCCGCATACAGGGGGTCAACGTCGAAACGCCGACAAAGGAGCTGCGGGGTACGACTTGCAAAATCACCTGCGAGTTCGACATGCCGCAGACCCAGACTTTTCATGGGGGGCCGGCAGAGGGCATACCCCGACACTCCAAGGGGCGAGCTCCGAGGTGGCCCTGTAAGAAAAGGCCCTCTACCTTGTGAGTGCGAGTCCCTACGGGTCAGTGCGGGGGGAGCAGCTGTTGGCCCGAGGAAGGGGAGGCGGGGGGGGGGGAGGGCCCATGCCCGCCTGCAGCACCAGCCCGCACAGCCGCGCCTTCACGCGCCGGTGCGCCCGCTCGCGGGGCAGGGCCTATGCGGGGGGGGGGCACCCGCCGCGCCAGTGCGCCGCCCAGCGCGGCGGCCGAAACCGCCGTCGCCGGCGGCGCCGGCCGCGGCGCCAAGTCGTCGTCGTTATCGTCGTTGACGTCGTCGTGGTCGTTACCGTCGTCGACATCGTCGTCGTCGTCGTTTTCGTCGTCGTTATTGTCGTCGTCGTCGTCGTCGTCTTTATCGTCGTCGTCGTCGACGTCGTCGTCGTAATCGTTATCGTCGTGGTCGTCGTCGTGGTCGTGGTCGTGGTCGTGGTCGTCGTCGTCGTCTCGTCGTCGTCGTCGCCGTCGCCGTTCTCGTCGCTATCCTCGCCGTTATCGTCGTCGTCGTTATCGTCGTCTCGTCGTCGTGGTCGTCGTCGTCGTCGTGGCCGCCCCCCGCTCTGGGGGCGGCGCGCGCGGGACCTCCGAAGGTTCGCGCGTCGGGACGCGCGGCGCCACTTTCTCATCCAGAGGTGCTTGCTGAGTGTCCTCCTCCCTCCCACCTCCCTCCCTCCCCCCTCCCTCATCCGCCTTCCCTCCTCCCTTCCTCCCTCCCTCCTCCTCCTCCTTCCTCTGGTAGTGAAGGGCTCAATTCGCGAAACGCTAAGATGTTGAGTCCCGCGCGCTAAGATCAGTGGAGCTACAGAGAAATAGCGAAGGGTACATACAGTTGGCGTGAGGACATATGTTCATGATTCGCTGGCTGCACGTTTGCATTCAGCATCAAGCGTATCCATGAGAACGACAAGACTGTGCGGTCTCACACTCTCCCTGGGTGCATTGCCGAATGTTATTTGGCGGTACTGGTTCTTGTTGCCCCCGATGTCGCATCACGCGACGAAAATCAGTACCGTTCCAGCCGGTCGCAGCATGTAAAGAATTGTACAGACCGCGCGAGTGGCGAAGAGGATGAGGACGAAAAGGGGGAGGATGAGCGAGAATTATGATTTATGAGGATGATGCGGGGGCTGGGGGTGTGGTGTATCAAAGCATGGGAAGGGTGGTGAAAGATGACGATGAGGACGAATGAGAGGAGCCGCACAAGGCCAATCTACCCACCCCAATCTGTAGAGATGGGCAGGTTGGCTCTGGACGGGCGATGCTCCTACTCTTCCTCCCCTCCGCCTCTCTGTTCATCCCCACCTTTTGCTGGCATCCACAGGCGTGGCCCCAACAAGCCTCTGGGGACCAAGATGTCGGGATTGCCCAGCAAGGTCCCAAATTGCCCTGAGAAGGCTCCAAAAGGGCGCCCAGATCCGCCGAATCTGCCGGCACATCCCGTGGGGGCCCGACCACCAGAAACCTGCCACGAGAAACCCAACCCTGAGAGACCCCAAGATCTCCATCGATTTTGGGTGTGGGCACGTCACGCTTTCCACAGCAAAACGATCGAAACCAAAGAAAACCAAGGCACCCTCCAGGCAAGCAAGGTGTTCCTTGGCATGGATTCTCTCATTAGAAATATGTTTATCCGCCTCGGGAACCGCTCCGATAGTAGGTTTGACCGTCTGCCCCCCGTGCAAAACAGGTGGCGAGACAGGACCCGAGCAGCAACGTGGGCAGAGAACGAAGGAGACGCCTCCTCCTCCTCCTCCTCCTCCCTATCCTCTTCCTCCTCCTCCTCCTCCTCCTCTTCAGGTCATTTCGAGTGCGCGCGAACGTGCGCACAATTTGTTTCCGTCGGCGGCCAGGCAGAGGCAGTCCGCACCAGCGTGGGGCGAATCGGGGCAACCGACAGTCATATTGTCCGGCGCGCAAGGGAGAAAAGGCCAAGACGAGGGCGGCCGCGCGAAATGTGGAGGGGGAGGACGGTCAGACGTGACAGACTTCGTACGGACAAAGCACTCGCAACATCGTCAGAGTCGGCCGCAGAGATCGTTCGACTATCTTTCTGGACCCGTTCCCGCCCGCTTCTCCTCCTGCACCTCCTTCCAGCCCTCGTCCTCAAACTCCTCCTCCTGCACATTCCCGTCCGTCTTCACCCCCGCCTCATCGCCCTTGTCCAGCAACCCCTTCCAGTCCCCATCCCACTTCCGCTTTTGCTGCTTCGTCTCCTACTCGCCCCCAACTTCCCCCTCTTGCTCTTGGTATCGCCCCCACCCGTCGGGTCGTCGCTCGAAAAGTTTGAATCATGACAGGGCTGCACTCGCGATCTGCCCCCCCCCCCCCCCCCCTCGCTGGGCAGCGGCTGAGAGGGGTGGCGGGATGAGATCGGCTACACGTGCGCGACTCCACGGGCGGACGCGGGGTGGCCAAACCTGGAAGCGCAAACCACTGCTCCCGCTTCGCGTTCAGCAGTCGGAAGACCCCATTGGGCCCACACCAAAGGTCACTCCGGCGAAAGGTCACTCTTACGTCTAATCGATGAGAGAGAGAGAGATAGAGAGAGAGAGGGAGAAAAAAGAGAGAGAGAGAGAGACAGAGACGATCTGGCTGTGGACTGGTCGGGTTTCGGATCGGCCACCGCGAGAAAGGGCGCCGGTCTCCGCATCGCGCACATCATGTTCTGGATCAACCCCTCACATCTTCCCCGTCCTCGTTCCCTTCTAACCCTCCTTCCCCTTCCCTCATTGCATCCCTCATCCCACCTCGAGCTTCCCTCCCGTCCCATCCCGACCCACTCCCACCCAGTCTAAATGTAACGACAGCCTGGACCCGATCCAATACTGTCTCAGCACGCTTCCGCCGCAGACCCAGCAAGCGGTCTCAAGTCGGCAACTGAAGGCTGGGCCGGGAGGCGAGAGAGCAAGTGAGCACCAGGACAAGATCAGTCAGCATCGAATCGAGGAATCGGATCCAGTTGGAATCCTCGAGTCGGGCCGTGCTGGCACGACGTCGAAGTCGAGCCGGGTCGGCTGCGCGAGGATGCACAGCAGTGCCGTGCAGGCATCGGGCCGCGTCGGACTGACGGAGCGTCGGCATCCAAGCGGATCGAGACGGCCGAGGTCGATGTCGAGGTCATACCCATCGGGGAGGGACCCATGCCAGGGAGGGGAGGGAAGGCCCGAGGGGGCTGCCTCGGAGGGAGGGAGGCCGATGTCGAGGTCGGGCCCACATGGTGGGCCTGCCTTCCACCGCCACCACCACAATTGGGAGGGGGAGGGGGTCCTCCTCCTCCTCCTCCTCGCCCTCGTCCTCCTCCTCCTTCCCCCCTCCAACTTCTGCTGGTGGTCGGTGGAAAACAGGCCCATCACCGTCGGGGACGGGCCCTGCCAGGACGGGAGGGGAGGCCGGGCCGGAGGGCTGCCTCGGGAGGGAGGGGACTGAGGTGCGGGGACACACGGCCCCGCGATCCACCCCCAAAATCCGAGCATCCAACAGGCGCGCCCACAGGCAGCTCAGCTTCAGGTCGGACATGTCCCCCTACAGGTAGATTTTGGAGGAAGCATTAGAAGTGGTCAACAGATGCTCACACATGTTAAAAACACCAAAAAAAGAGCAGTCGAAAAATCGTCCCGAGACATTTTGTGCACTATTTTGGAATACTCGTCCTGTAGAGGGACATGCCCGACTTGAGCTTAGCTTCAGTCTCTGGCGCGTTTGCTTGCATGGAGGGAGGGGGGGCCGCGGCGAGGCCCGAAAGTAAATCTGGACCCCACGCAGGCCGGGACCCACCTGCACGCATTGTCGGCCCAGCGCGGAGGGGGCGGGGGGATGCCATGCAAGTCAACACGCCTGGAGCCTGGAGGTCTCAAGAGGTCTCCAAGAGACCCCCAGGGAGCCCCAAAGGAGCCTCCCAAGAAGCCCCCACCAAAAGAGAGTCCCAAGAAACCCCCAAGGCTCCCAAGAAGCCCCCCCAGGTGCAACCGGGAGCACTCCGAGAAGCACCCCAGGAGCCCCCGAGGCGCCGCTATGGGGGCCCCCGCGCTGGTCCGAGGAATCCGCGCGGACCTTCGATCCCAGAGATCCGATGTCGTGATTTGTTCAATGTGCGGTCCCCAGAAGTCTCGACCCATTCCCTGGGACCGGTTCTTTATCCTGAATATATTTTTTGACGGTCCCGAGTCCCGGCGAGGGCACCGAGGGGCCGAAATTTGGGGAAAACCTCCAGCTTGATTTTTTCATTGGATCTCTGGGATTTTGTGCTTCTGTCATGGTCTGTTCCCCGACAGCCCCTTGATCGAAGAACTCCCAGGGGCTTCCCATGTGGGGGACCGGTGAGACCCGACGGGCGACCCGCGGGGCGGAGAGGCGGAGGCTCCCGCCTCCAGGCCCCCCCTGCCGCGGCGGCGCGGCGCCCTCTCGGGCTGGTTTTCCTCCAGCGCGGGGCTCCAGCGCGCTCCAGAAGCCCGGCATGCAGGGGCCCCGGGGGAGGGTGCTCAGCACGCCCTGCTCACCTATAGAGGCCTCCTAGAGAGATGGGGCCCGAGCAGGTGGGGGCGGAGGATCGCGCCGCATGGCCGATGTATCGGCGAGACATCGCCGATGCATCGGCGATGCATCGGCGAGGCATCGGCGTGGAGAAAGGCGGGCCCCACATGGAGCCGCATCGCCGATGCATCGGCGATGCGGCGTGATCCTCCGACCCCATCTGCTCCGACTCCATCTGGGAGGCCCCAAATCCTCGGATTCAGAAACCCGAATCATGTGGGCTGGGGGCGGTCAGGGATAGCTACAAATGCGCGCCTCGGGGGCCCAATCAGGACTTCCCCCGGACCGCGGTTCTCCGGGACAACTCGGACGCCCAACCCTCCGGAATCATCAGGGCTGGGGGCAATCAAGGGGTAAATGCAGATTTGCTCCTCGGGGGCCCGAACCGGACGTCTCCCGGACCGCGGTTGTCCGGGATAACTCTGGCGTCCAACCCTCCCGGATCATCAGGGCTGGCGGGCAATCAGGGGTAAGTACAAGTTCGCGCCTCAGGGGCCCAAACCGGAGTTACCCCGGGCAGCAAACATCACGGATAACTTGGGCGCCCAACGGATGCTGGATTGTTTTCCAATCTCGACCGACGACATCGGTCGCCACTGATTGTGCTTCACATTCTGGTACCGACCAGATCGCTGCCGATCGCGACGAACACATTGCGCCGCAGCCGTGCCAGGCTGAGAGAAGGAACAAGAGGGAAGCAGGGAGGGCCCTCTGGAGAGCCAGAGTAAGACGAAGCCAGGGCGAAGACACATTCGGATGAGGATCAATGGAGAAGCTCTGAGATCCGGCGTCTCTGGAGGATGTCTCGGGCGCCACGGCCTTCTCAGAGCGTTCCAGAACGCTCTGAGAATGTTCCAGTACGCCCTGGAACGGACTTATCCTCGTCCTAGCCCCGTCCGCCAGAGGCGCGCAAATCTGGGCGAAGCTGTGGGCAGGACAGACCACTCGAAGTGGGCAGCGGTGCTCGGCGGTATCACCCACTGGCGGCGCGGAGGCGCGGAGGAAGGGAGAAAGGGTAGAGGAAGGATGAGGAGGAACAGAACAGAGGGCCGAAGATTAAGCACCCTACTCAAGAGGAAGATGTGCAGCAAATGCGCCCAAGGAAGGATTTCGAGCATGGCAATGGTGTGTAGGAAACGCACCAAACCGCTGCGCCAATCACACTTATCTGGATGTCAGGGTGGTGTTAGTCATCCCTTAGAGTGAGGAGGCGGGAGAGGAAGTCGAGCGGGTGGAGGGGCAAAAGAAGGCCGGGGAAGAGGGGGAGGACGAGATCGACGAGGATGACGTCGAGATCAGGAGGTACGGTCGGACCTGGGACAGAAGAACCTCCTCCAAGAGCACGATGCCCTGAGACGGCCAGAATGCCCCAAGCCATAAGTGATCGCTCGAGGAGACCCTCCCCCAGGATTCGGGGGCATCCAAGAGGGGTGCGTCCAAGAGAGGGGGGGGGCGCAAATCATGGCCCGAGGCATGTGCGCGGCCAGGGGGGGGGGGCAGGAGACGCATCGAAGTAAGAGTGGGCGCCATGACATCTGAGGAAATATCGTGGCCACCGCCCCCCAGTCATCACCCCCCTCTTGGCAGCCCCCGAAGGATGCACAAGAACGTCCAACAACCACGACCAACATCACTGGGGGTACCCTCCCCGAACTGACCTAGAAACTACACTTCGGTCCGACCGTGGGAGCCACCGCGGCGGCCGGCGGGACCAGGGCGGCAGATGTTTGAGCGGGCAGCCAGGCGAGGAGGGAGAGCAGAGCAGGGACGGGGGCAAGGCTGGCTCCTGAGGTCAATCAAGGGGCGGACGTTGACGAAGACAGGGGGAGGAGGAGGAAAAGGAGGAGGAGGAGGAGGAGGAGGAGGAGGAGGAGGAGAGGAGAGGAGGGAGGAGAGGAGGAGGAGGAGGAGTGGGAGGAGAAGGAGGTGGAGGAGGAGGAGGAGGAGAGGGATGAAGCTAAGGAGGAAGAGAATAATGAAGAGAAGGGAGGAAGAGGAAACGAGGCAGGGAGGAGAAGACAGGAAGTGGAGAAGGAAGAGACGTGAAGGAGAAGAAGGAGAGAAAGGCAGAGACAGGAAAAAGAGGTGGAGGCGGAGGAGGAGGAGGAGGAGGAGGAGGAGGAGGAGGAGGAGGGGAGGAGGAGGAGGAGGAGGAGAGAGAGAAGCAATAGAGGAGGAATATGAAGAGGAGATGCGGCGGCGGCGGGCAGAAACTTGTAAGGCCACCAAGGTAAGTATCGACGGCGGGGGCAAAGACCCACCTCACAGGCTTCTTCCCGCAGTGCTCCCAAATCACCCCGCGTCGAAGAGCTCGTCCCTCCCCGGATTCTGCGACGAGAGCGATGCGATGATGCGGCGACAGCCTCAGGAGAAGTCCCGTGTGTTCAAGAGCCTCCGGCGGCCCTCGCCGCGGGAATCCGCGCGGAGAGGAGGGAAAGCGGGGAAGTCATGCGTCGCATCGGCGTCATGACCTCTTGCTCCTCCGATCTTCCTCCACCGATCCCGTTGGGAGGGAGGCCGCCCACACGGGGTCCGAGCAGATGGAAGCCGAGGATGGTGCCGCGTCGCCGCTGCATCGACGATGCGGCGCAGCCCCATCGAATCGAACTGCGCCAATCCCCCGGAACTCGCCCGTCCCCCTCCCCCTCCTCCTCCCTGCCTCCTCCTCTTCCTTCTCCTCCTCCTCTTCCTCCTCCTCCTCCTCTTCCTCCTCCTCCTCCTCCTCCTCCTCCTCCTCTTCCTCCTCTTCCTCCTCCTCCTCCTCCTCCTCCTCCTCCTCCTCCCCCACCTGTTCCTCCTCCTCCTCCTCTTCCTCCTCCTCCTCCTCATCCTTCTCGTCCTCGCCCCTCCCGCACCTGCCTTCCAGTCTCCCCTCCTTTCCTCCTCCTCCTCCTGCCCCGTTCCCTTCTCACTCCGTCCAACTTCCAATCCATCCCTCCCTCGGTGGAGTCGATGAGACAGGGAATTGAGTGGCAAGTTCGAGGGGAGGGGAGGGGAGGGGAGGGGTCGAGGAGGAAAAATCGAGGAGGGAGGGGAGGGGAAGGAGGGAGGGGGCACCGAAGAAAGAGGGCAAGGGGAGCGAGGGAGGGAGGGGGTAGGGGAGGGGGGAGGAGGGGCGGGAGGCGAAGAGGGGAGAGGAGCGGAGAGGAGAGGGATGAGGCGAGGACGGGGAGGAGGGGGGGGGGCAGGAGGCAGAGGGGGGGAGGTGGCATCGAGGAGGGCGACGGGGGACGGGCTTGGAGAGCGGCACCGCCCAGGGCCCCGCCTGGAAGAGCACCAGGGCCAGGCCGTTGGAGAGGCCGCCGAGGCGCGCCAGCGCAGCCGCCCCGACCAGTGGGCCGAAGCAGCCTGCGCCCCCCGCCCCGCCCCGGCGGGAGGCTCGGTGGCGAGCCAAGGGCGCAAGGGATCCTCCTCCTCCTCCTCCTCCTCCTCCTCCTCCCCCCCCTCCTCCGCCTCCTGCGCCTCCTCCTCCTCCCCATCCTCCTCCTCCTCCTCCTCCTCGTCCTCCTCCTCCTCCTCCTCCTCCTCCTACTCCTCCTCCTCCTCCTCCTCCTCCCCCTCCTCCTCCTCCTCCTCCCCCTTCTCCTCCGCCTCCTCCTCCTGGTCCTCCTGCTCCTCCTCCTCTTCCCCCTCCTCCATTCCATTGCAAATCGATCCTCCCAGTCGCACCCCGAGGCCTGTTTTCAAGGCGGGCCAGACGTTGCGCCTGAGACCCCCTCACCATTTGTAACCCCGAAGCTTACCACTCGGCAACAGTTTCACGGAGTGAGGGCGGGTGGTTTTCAACATATGCCTCTCGCCAAAACGCTGCGCACATAATGTCTAAACATATACTGCAGGAACACTGGTTGAGGGCGGGCCGTTTTCAAAATGTGACTCGCGCCGTAGCGCTGCGCACGTTCGCTGTAACATGTGCAAGAGTTGCACTGATCGGTGTCGGGTGGTGCTGAGAATGTTGCTCTCGCCAAAGCGCCGCGCTTATTCGGTGCAACCATGTGCAAGGGATCAACGTATTGAGGGCGGACGGTTTTCAAAATGCGACTCTCGCCTTAGCGCCGCGCACATTCGATTTAACATGTGCCAGAGTTGCACTGATTGATGGTGGTGGCTTTGAAAATGCAGCTCTCGCCTTAGCACCGCGCTCATTCGGTTTAGATATGTGCAAACATTGCACGGATTTAGGGCGTGCCGATTTCAAAATGTGGTTCTCGCCTGAGCGTCGGGCGTATTCGTTTCTGGTAACACTGCAAGCGTTTCACTGATGGAGGGCGGTTCGTTTTCAACATGTAGAACTCACTTTAACGCCGCGTGCATTCGTTTTTCATTTACAAGGGTTTCACGGATTCCCACTATTACCTTGACTCGCGGTGTTGAAATTCCATGAATGGCGTTCTAGCACGACTCAGGATCGTCAAGACGAAACAGCCAGGTTGATCCGTGGTGATATAATCCCGAGAACAATGTTATGGCATGTTTCAGGAACTTCGAACGGCTGTCTTCCAACGAAGCAGTTCCTTCAGTGGAAATGAACCGTTGTATGGGGCCTGTGAAGAGGAAGCTTGCTGGGAGGGTGTATTCCAACATCGTTGATGACTCTTGGGATTACACTGGTCCTCACTCCTCCTCCTCCTCCTCCTCCTCCTCCTCACTCCCCATCCTCCTCCTCCTCCTCCTCCTCCTCCTCCTCCTCCTCCTTACTCCCTCACTCTCACTCACTCCTCTCCTCCTCCTCCTCCTCCTCCTCTCCTCCTCTCCTCACTCCTCACTCCTCACCCCTCCTCCTCCTCCTCCTCCTCCTCCTCCTCCTCCTCCTCCTCCTCCTCCGTCCTCCGTCCTCAATCCTCCTCCATCCTCACTCCTCCTCCTCCTCCTCCTCCTCCTCACTCCTCCTCCTCCTCCTCCTCCTCCTCCTCCTCCTCCTCCTCCTCCCCTCCTCCTCCGTCCTCACTCCTCAATCCTCCTCCTCCTCCGCCTCCTCCTCCTCCTCCACCTCCGTCCTCACTCCTCAATCCTCCTCCTCCTCCTCCTCCTCCTTCTCCTCACTCCTACTCCGTGGCGGTACGGTTTCGGGCTGCGCACAGAGAGCCCCACCCCCAAGCATTTCGAGGCAACTACTGGCGCCGCGGGTATAGGCGAGGTGCCCGGCGTGCGCGGGCGGGCTGCGCCTCTCCAGGGCGATCAGGGGGGGGGGCAGCGGCTCTGGGGATCATTCTCGACGGCGAGGGATGGAGGGGGCAGTGAGAAGGGGCGGGCCTTCTCAGAAGGTTTGGAGGCAACTGCTGGGGGGTCTTCGTCGCCGCAGAGATTCGGGAGGATTCAGCGCCACTGGGGGGGCTGCTACGTCGGATCAGGCCGAAGATGGAGCGGACCAAAAGGTACAGATACCGCTACAATGGAGGCAAGTCCATAATAAACCGTCCGCAAGAAAACCAACCCTGATACCCCAGGACGTCCATTGATGTTTAGTCTAGGAACGTCACGCTGTCCATCGTAAAACCATTCAAAAACAAGAAACCCAGGGCACCCTGGAGGCAAGCAAGGTGTTTCTTGGCACGGGTCTCCACTGTACTCCCTTGGCCTTTCCTGGGCTGTGTTCTGACCAGGATTCCGAAGCGAATCCAGCGGTGGCGACGAGGGCCGCTCAGGAGGCCCGAACACAGAGGAAAACGAGGAAAAGGTAAAGGTAGGTTTATCATCTCTTCCTCCTCTGAGCGAGGGCGCCGAGGGGGCGAGCGAGATGGGAAGGCTTTCGGCTGCGCAAATTCTTTGCGCAGCGGCGGGCCGGATCCAGCAAGGGGTCGCCCACCAGCGGGCCGCGACAACCCAGGCGAGAGACGGCCGGAGCGCTCTCAGAACGTGAAGAACGTCGGGAGGCGCAGCGGTGGGGCCCAAGTGCTCGACGCTGCCAGCGCGGGTGCTCGGGATGCGCACAAGCAGTCCCCCCCCCCTTCCAGGACACATCACCGATACCCGTACGAACCCACACGAAAGACACACACCGAAACCCATACGAAAGGTCGGAGGAGTAGGAGGACGAGATACGGGTATGGGTGCGGTTCGTCGGACCGCGGGCGAGGCTGCGGCTCGAGCGGGAACCCCCCTCCGACAGCATGTACACACAGCCCCCTCCGCACCCCCCACCCCCACGGGTGTGGTCGTGTGTGTGTGTGTGTTGTGTGTTGTGTGTTGCGTGCGTTGGTGCGTGCGTGCGTGCGTGCGTGAGTGCGTGCGTGCGTGCGTGCGTGCGTACGTGTGTGTGTGTGTGTGTGTGTGTGTTTGTGTGTATGTGTTGCTCGTTCATCACGGCAGGCCTTATGAGCCCCCCGAGTAGCCGGGGGCGGTCTCAACACTCTGGCGCTGCCTCTGGCAGCGCCTCTGGGGAGCTCCGCGCCCAGGGTTCAGGGTGCTGAGACCGCCCCAGTCTACTCGAGGCGCCTGTTGAGGCCAGCCGCGGGACTACCTGGCGGGGGGTTGCGCGCAGCCCGAAGCTTTCCGGACGTGAGAGCGACAGGCCTTCTCAGAGGGCGGCGGGGCTTCTCAGAAACCCTACGGCCCTCTGAAAAACTCGGAGAGGGCGCAAAAGGGCGTTCGAAAGGTCTGAGGCGTTCTGAGTCGTGCGAGCCGGCTCGCCCTCTGTCACTTCACCCCTCGGCGAGCCGCCGAGATGAGGAGGCAGCAGAGAAAGGAGGAACGAATGAGGGAGGGATAATAAGGGAGGAGGGAGGGAGCCGAGGGTATGCCCCTCGACATGCACCACATCCACTGACGCAGGGATTCGCTCATCAGTCAGCGTGGGCACCAGAACCCACTGCCAGTCTAGCGTTCTTACACGCGCTGGCTCCGTAACTGATGACGCTCAGTACAATCTTCGCCTTGCCCACCTCGTTGGGCAGTAGCGGAGCGCACCTGTCTCGCACGCGCAAGTTGCAGTATCGCGGTTGACCGCACCGCGTGGAATCCCCCTCGCCCGTATCCTTCCTCCTCCTGCTGCCGCTCATCCTCCTCCCCCTCTTGCGCCAGGGCAAGAGGACAAGAGGCCGCTGTCCGAAAGATAGCATCGCTTTGGGGCCTACATATCGGCCACCAGCAGCCAGCGGCTGCCCTGGGGACCCTAATACAAGTCAAGGAGGTACGCCACCTGTGCCTACAACGTGTCGTGGGAAATTGGCAACAGAAAGCGTTGGGACTACCTGGGCCCTGTTCCCTGACACTCCCGCATCCTCTTGGGGATACCCCATGAAATCTTCCCCGTCTCCATGGAGGGCAATGGAGTTACTCATAACGTAAAATATCAACTACTAGTTGGGGAACGCAGCTGCAAAAACAACGCGGGAGCTCCATGCAGCTGTCCTGGATTTGCGCTGGCCACCCCGTCCCTGGCGGCGCCTCCAACGCCTCCACTAGCGCGCCCCGCGCGCTACGGATCGTGGCCCAGCGCCGATCCAAGTGATTCGCGCGGAGCTCCAACAGTATACGTACATGTTTTTTGTTGGCAGTCGCGTGCATATGCACTAGGGTATCAGGGCCCCGTCCTGACAGGGCCTCGCAGACACGTCACAATACACCATATACTGTGTACATGGCCCGGTCCTCATTGCGACAGGTGTTGACACACATTCACGCGCCACGTTAGGACCTCCATGTGCCACTAGGTGGTATGCATACATGCAGTGGTATAGTGGGTACGCTCTTGGCCCCAAGGTGTCTCACTCAAACAATCCCAACAGCCATGTGGGTGCAGGTGGTCGAACGATGTTGTTTTTTCCCTCTGCCAGAACCCTCTTCCCTTCGGGGAGGGGCCGCGAGCGGCCACGGCCCACCAAATGCCCCAATATGGACCCAACGCGGCCTCAGATGCTCGAAGATGGCCTCCAATATGACTCAGGATATTTATCGATCGGCTTGTCGTTGACCAAAGCAACTCAGGTGCGTGATTGAATAAAAAGTTCCCCTGTTCGGGCGAATCGCGGGGGGACGCCCGCCAAAGGGACACGCACAGCGACAGCGGCGGCGCCGGTGATTAGCCGGGCCGCCAGCTGGAGGGCGACAGGCGCGACGCAAACGGCGCCACTTCAGCGGGGGAGACAGCAACGCATTTGCTACAGCTATGGTTGGGCAAACATGGCCACACACACGCACACGAAGGAACAGGAGGCGGGAGCAAGAGGCGCCTCACAACTGGCGGGCGGTGCCGACATGGCTGCGAACACAAAAAAAGTGAGGAGGAGCGGCAGAAGCAAGCGGCAACAGTCCCTCGTTATCCTTTTTCCCCCGCTTTTCCCTCCCCCCCCTTCCGCTACAACATGTCCTACGATGGCGACGACGACGCCGACGGCGACGATGGACGACGACCAACTGGTGCGGATGCTCCATGTTCGTGCGTGTGTGCGTGAGTGTGTGTGTGTGTGTATGTGTGTATGTGTGTATGTGTGTATGTGTGTATGTGTGTATGTGTGTATGTGTGTCTGTGTCTGTGTCTGTGTCTGTGTCTCTGTCTGTGTGTGGTGGGGCGAGCCCTTAGGGGAAAGCAAGGTGCGCCTCTCGTCCCCCAGCACCTTTCTTCGCCTACGTAACCGGTCTCGAACTGATCCCCACCCCTGCGTTCTGCAAGCCCAGGGTACCCCCACGCTCTCAGAAACGGAGGGAGCCCTCCAGAACGGCACCGAGGCGAGGTGATGCCAAGCACAGGGAAAGGGATACTAGCTACCTACCCCCCCATTGTACCGCCCCTCATTTCGTCGGCTACACGCAAGAATTACCCGGGGTACAAAAGACCTTTTGTGCGTGACTTCTTGGAGGCCCGGGGTGGCTAAACCCGAGCGCGCCAGACGCTGCTGTCGCACCACGTTCGGCGATCGGGGGCCCCAGTAGTCCGCACCAAAGGTCACAACCGGCGAAGGGTCACTCTTACTCGGCGGCGAGCCTAAGGGGGAAGTGAGAAGGGGCGGGCATGCTCAGAAGGCTCGGAAGCCCCCCGACCTTCTGAGAAGTGTTCTACGCCTTCCCCGAAGGCACGGGACAACCTTTTCAGAGGGCCTGATGGCTTATGAGACACCCCGCCACCTTCTGAGAAATTCCTTCGCACTCCCCCCCTGCTCCCAAACCGCCGACGTGGTGACTTTTTCACAGCGTCGACCCCCAAAGGTCTCGACCCCGTCCCTGGGGCTGGTTTTTCATCCTTGGTCGTTTCTTCACGGTCCCGGGGCCTGGCGAAGACCCCCAGGCCGAACGTGGCGAGAAAAGAACACGTCGCCATATTTCCATAATTGACGCGAGGGGGCGAGGGCTCGCCGCCGACTTTACGCGTAGTCGATTGCGCAACGCCCGGCCCCCCCCCGACCCCCCCACCTTCTCAGTAGAGCCCAGAATCGAATCGATAAGTCGGATCGGCGATCGAAATGAACCGGTTCGGCGGAACTAAACAGCCGAGCCGGGAGAAGTCGAATCGGCGGAAATCGACAGGCTGGTAGGCCTCCATGGAGGAACTGGAGCCCAAATCGGAATCCCAAATCGGAACGAAATTGGAATCGGAGCCCATCGAAATCAAATCGAATCGGAGGAATCGAAACGAGCCCCCCCCCCCCGGCCGCTGGATCCGGCGTCCTCCGCGCCGAGACCCGCGCTGAGCAGCTCGGTGGCGAGGGCCGAGGCCTGGCAGGGCTCACGCCGCCGCCGCCAACGCCTCCGCCGCCGCCGCCGTCGCCGTCGTCGCCATCGTCGTCTTTGTTTTCGTCGTCGTCGTCGTCGTCGTCAGGCCCAAAGCCCCCGACGTCGCAATTTTCTTACAAATCCGATCTCCCAGAAGTCTGGACCACTTCCCGGGACAAGTGTTACATATCCTGAACAATTTCTCGACGGTTCCGAATCCCGGGACGATTTGTTTTTCCTCTTGGGCCTGAAACGACGGTTTGAACTCTCTTGAACAGGCGCGTGCGTATGAGATAACCGCCCTCGGACCCCATGAAGGTCGAGCATATCAAATTGCGATTATGGCTTTTGTTTCGGTACAACCGACTTTCGTCCGCGCCGATCCGACTTCGGATTTTCTGGATCCGCGTCCGGCGTCAGTTCTTTTTTTTTACGGCGGATCAGATTTCTACCCATCATTAATCGATATCATTGAAACGGGGAACAGGACGAAATCGGACCCGCGGGCCCTGGAACCCGCCCGTGTTAAGATTCAGCGGGGAAGAGGGGGTTCGGTCATCAACGTCCCAAGATGGGTCCTGTGCTGTCTCGTGCGCTCCCATCAACCTTCCGCGCGCGAGGGCCACACTCAGCATGAATGCGTCTATTTCCTCCTGGACGAGATGCGCACGCAGCTCGTCCAGACGCCGTCCGCTCGGCGGCGCTCGCGTTGTCTGTCGAAGTCATCAGAGCCATTTCCACCTCAAGGGGATCATCTTTCGTCCTGCGTAAGTGCGTTTCGGCCCTGCGTCTCCTGCCCCAACGGGGTGCCTGTGAGATGTGGTGCGTAGGCTATGTTGTAACCAACGACTCCGATGAATTTCGGTCCTGCGTCTCCTGACCCAACGGACTGCCTGTGAGATGTGGTGCGTCGGCTATGTGGTGACCAGCGGGTCCGAAGGCCAAGACGCCAGCGCGTTTCGGCCCTGCGTCTCCTGACCCAACGGACTGCCTGTGAGATGTGGTGCGCAGGCTATGTGGTAACCTTCAAGCCCGATGCGTTTCGGCCCTGCGTCTCCTGACCCAGCGAACTGCCTGTAAGATGTGGTGCGCAGGCTACATGGTAACCAACATGTCCGAAGGCCACAACTCCAATCCCCAAGACGAATATGTTTCCTTTTGGGCCCAGAACGACGGTTTGAAGTCTTGATCAGGGGGACGTAAGACCTGGGTACAGGGGACTCGGAAATCCCCGACGAGGTCGTCAAAAAAATGACGAGGCCGAGCCTGCATTTTGACGAGGCCTCCCGCTGCAGACATCCCACGAAACTCCTCCTCGTCAAAATCCGAGGCGCGGTCGTCAAAAAACGATGGCGAACCCGAGTCCTGGCAAACCCGGGTCTTACGCTCCCCCGACTTGAACAGGCGCGCGCGTATGAGATAACCGCCCTCGGACCCCATGAAGGTCGAGCGTACCAAATTGCAATTGTGGTTTTCATTTCGGTAGATCCGACTTCCGTCCGCGCGGATCCGACTTCGGATTTTCTGGATCCGCGTCCGGCCTGATTTTTTCCAAACCCGGGCAAACGGCGATGTTGCTTAAGAAAACAAGCTTCAACATCCTTGTTCAACTGTTGCCGAACGCTTACAGGCGTCAAAGCCGTGCGCGCGCCGCACGTGCAACTATCGCGCGCGCTCGTTTGAACTCGGACGTCGTTGCGACGCAGAGCCCACGCAAAACGAAATGTAGGATATCACGAATCACCGTTTCGTGCATTTCATAGTTGCGAATGTATCGAGCGAAAACGACACCGCGAAATGTAGGAATGCACGAACCACGCTTTCCTACAAAAGGCTCGGCCACCAACAACGCTGTCCTTCAATCGTTTTTCCTGCGTCGCCGTTATCCGCGTCGCCGTTTAACCGTCTACGGCGCGATATTCTGAGTTTGTATGAAATCCAATAGTAAATGCAAAAAAAGGCTGCTTTTCACGCAGGTCGCACCTGCGAGACACGGTTCCCCCGAAGCCAATGCCGCCAGCACGCGAGCCAGCCTCACCTACAATACCAAAACCTACATCGCCGTTAGCTACATCGCCGTTTGCCCGTCTACGGTTTTTACGGCGAGGAAATCTTTCGCCCTGCGTACATAACGGCGGTGTTGCTTAATGGTGATGTTGGGAACCAAGTTGTAGGAAATCACGAACCACACTTTCCTACACCTCCTGTCTCCGAACGGACCGAGCGAACACGACACACCGAATTGTAGGAAAGCGCGAGCCACGCGTTCTCCCGCACTGCCGAAACCTACGTCCTACGTCGCCGTTGCCCACATCGCCCTTCGAGCCCGCCTGCGGCGAACACAGCGAAAACGCCTCCCGCCGTGATCTTTGTGGTCACAGTGCGCGGTGGCCTGGGAGGCTCGAGGTTCTGGGTCGCCCATCTTCGCGCATCGCGCCCCGCGAGGAGTGCGGAGGAGGAGGAGGAGGAGGAGGAGGAGGAGGAGGAGGAGGCGGTGGAGGAGGAGGAGGAGGAGGAGGAGGAGGAGGCGGTGGAGGAGGAGGAGGAGGACTGGGAGGCTCGAGGTTCTAGGTCGCCCACCTTCGCGCATCGCGCCCCCGCGATGCGCGATCCTTCTTCTGCGCCTGCGCGCCCCCGCGCCGCCCCCTTGGAGGAGCACGGCGGCCGCCCTGGCCCGGACCAGGGAGCGCGCCGCGCGAGATTACCTCTCGGCGCCCGCCCCCACCGGGAGACCTTCGGCCGGACCTGGGGCAGAGGAGTACCCCTCCTCCTCCCTCCTTGTCCTCCCTCCTCCTCCTCCTCCGCCCACATCCTCCGCCTCCCTCCTTCCCCCTTCCTCCTCCCTCACCTCCTCCTCCTCCTCCTTCTCCTTCTCCTTCTCCTCCTCCTTCTCCTCTTCCTGCCCCTCCTCCGCCCGCACCGCTCTCGATATCGAGTCCCCGCCAGTTCCCGCCCCCGATAACGAGATGTCGAAATATCGAGATATCGAGGAACACCCTTCGAGAACGTGAGACACTCCGCAGGCCAAAAAACACCCCGAACCATGAGATCACTCGACGGTACTCTACCCCAGGATGCACAAACAAGCACGAAGAACATCAGGGCAGCATCCCCGAGCCGACCTCGAGCAAATACCTTGATCCGACCGTGCGAGATTTTTCGGTGGACGCTTTCGGGACTTGTTTGGGGCACGTCTGCGTCCGCCGCGAGAACCAGGCCAGAACGCGCCCTGGGTCGGCTGGGGTCCGGTCCTCGTCGTCGCTGGAGCCGTCGTCGCTGACCCCCCCGGGGCAACGGCGTGACCACAGCGGCGGCCCAACATGGCTTACACGGATCCCTGGATCGCCAGATCTACGGATCGGGCGAAATATCCCACCGAAACATTAAAACGATGCCGAGGCATTAAACCGATGCCGCAACAAAAAACGACACCGCGCATCGCTGTTGTATGGAAGCGGGAAACACCCGCCAATCCACCAGCCATAACCCATGCTTGCGTTTCGTCGACAGAAGCCCGCATCGGGCCCAAAGCCCATCGAAGGGTGGCCCTGGATCAAATACCGATCCTGGGGAAGCGGTGCAGAACTACAGGGCCCGCGTCACGAATAAATCATGATGCTGGATGATTGGGACCTTGCCAAACGGCGACCTCCCACACAGGTCCGCCGCACTGCACACCTTTCCCACGCTCTTCCCCCCTGCCCTTGACCCCCCTCCCCTCCCCTGCCTCTACCTCTCCCCCGCTACCTCTGTCTATCTGGCTGTCTGTCTGGGGCTGGTCGGGCGTTGAATGGGAAGCGCAGCGTCGCCTCCTGATCCTGCTCCTGCGCCTCCTCCTCCTCCTCCTCCTCCTCCTCCCCCGTCTCTCTTCCTGGTGAGTAACTCCTCCCTGTCGCACCCCTGAACTTGTCGGTAGGGCGGGCCTGGCGCTGCTGATCCTCACCGTGTATGATCCTGAAGCCTGCAAGCTGCAGCAGCTTCAAGGCTGGAGGGCGGGTCGTTCTCAAAAGGTGGCTGTCACCGTATCGCCGCGCACACTCGTCTCAGAAGGGTGCAGCAACTCCAAGGGTGGAAGACGACTGGTTTCCAGCATGCAGTTCTGGCCTTGGCGCCGCGCGCCTCCGCCGAAAAAGTGTGCAACAGCTTCAAGGATGGAGGGCGGCTGCTATTCAACAGGTGGTGATCGCTATCGCGCCGCGTATATTCGGCTTAACAGTTCGTAGTAGCTGCAAGAAGTCGTACAGGTGACGTTCCAGGGGTTGCGTTCTCGCGCGATTTAGAATTACCGGGACGCAGCAGTCACGTTGACTCGCGGTGTTCACTTCCCAGAAACGGTGTTCTGGCGCGATTTAGGGTTGTCAGGATGCAACAGCCTCGTCAATTCGCAACGTTTCAGTCCCACGGATCATACATTCGCACAGCTGAGTATTCTCAGACGGTTGTCTTCCGATGGGGCACTTCCCGCAACGAAAACATATTCTTGTAGGGAAATATCAGAGGAGGGGACCTGGAGGGCTTCAATGCGTCTTGGGTTTGGACTGGTCCTCCAGCTCAAACTGGTTCCAGGCGGCTTGAGATCCCATCGGGGGCAGCCTCCCCCCCTAGGGCTGGTCGGTCTCGGGGGGGTGATCAAACCAGGGTTAGGTCGGGCACGTCCTGCTATAAGCGGATTTTGGAGGACAGAACAAATTGTTAAACATGCCCCCACCCCATAATATTTTTGCCTACTTTTGAATGTTCCTCCTGTAGAGGGAAGCGCCCGACGTACAAGTACGATGTCTTGCAGCGGCATGCTGCGGCACAAGGCGGGCCTTGTGGTCGAAGGGGGGCACCCGGAGGCGAGGGAGACGAGCACGAGAAGGGTGGAGCGAGGAGGCACCGCCAAAGCCCCAGAGAACCCCCCGAGCTCCGCCTCCTCCTCCTCCTCCTCCTCCTCCCACTCCTCCTCCTCCTCCTCCTCCTCCTCCTCCTCCTCCTTCTCCCTCCCCTCCTCCTCCTCCTCCTCCTCCTCCTCCTCCGCCCCCCTCCTCCTCCTCCTCCTCCTCCTGCTCCTCCTCATCCTCCTTCTCCTCCTCCTCCTCCTCCTCCTCCTCCTCCCTCCTGGGGGAAGAGAAACGGCATAAACAGAAACTGTTTGAGGCCCGCGCGGTTTTCTCAGATTTGCGCTGGACCCCCCTCCCTGGCGCGCGGAGCGCGCCAGGGGCGGCGCCGGAGGGCCGCCAGAGTGGGGCACAGCGCGGATCCAAGAAATCTGCGCGGAGCGCAAATAGTTTATGCTTATGTCGATTTCTCTTCTTCGAGACATCCCCTCGCCAGGGTGGCCGCCAGGGCCGAGCTGGATCGAATCGGCAAATCGAATCGAATCAGCAACGCATCGGATCGCGAGCGACCCGTCCCGAATCGAATCGAAGTCGGATCGCTGCTCCCAGCTGCGGCTGGCCCCGACCGGTGCCGGTGAATCGAGCCGACTCGAATCGCATCGGAATCGCGTCCCCAGCCTACGGATCGACTCGCATCGAAGCGGATCGTAGGCGGCCCTGTTCGCCCACCCCCCATCGGCCCCCAGCCCCCGCCCGCCCGCGGGCCGCGACGGCCCCCAGCGCGGTGGCCAGCCCGCGGGCCGTGGGCGGGCGCGGCGCGGCGGCACGCTGCAGCGAGGCGGCGGAGCGGAGCACCTCCGCGGAGAAGGGGGGGCAGGGGGCAGGGGGCCTCCTGGCTGCGCATCCTGGGGTAGATCGGGCATGTCCTCCTACTGGCGGATTTGGGGAAAAAAGCAACACGCAAGCAAACATCCAAAAATAGTCAAATACAGTCGACACACATCGTCCCCAGACTATTTTCTCCTACCTATCTTGATTATTACTTCCTCCTGTGCAGGGGCACGCCCGCCTTACCCTCTTGGGGCCAGCTTGTGGCTCTCTTGGGCCGTCTCGGGCGCCTCTTAGGCCGTCTCGGGGCCCGTCTTGGGGCCTTCTTGGCCTGCCCCCTCGCCGCCTCGCATCCCTCCTTCCCGCTTCCCCCCTCATCCCCGCAAGGGGCACCTCCCCGTCCCGCCGCGAGATCCCTCCCGCCAGAAGGCCGGGTGGGACTCGGGATAGGTCGGGCATGTCCTTCTACAGGCCGGCTTCTGTACGAAAAATGGAAAATAGTCAATATATATATATATGTTTGTTTAAGGTCCCCTGATTTTTCTCAGAAACGAAACACAAATATGTGTGAAGATTCCTCATGTATAAGAACATGCCCGAGTTCAGACTCGGGTGGACATGGACCGGGAGCGCTTCCATCGCGCCAGTCATCAGATCCAGGCGTCGCTCACAACAACACATGTGACGGACTTGCTGTGTGCGTTTCTGACCCCTGGAAGCGGTTCAAAAGAACAACTCATGGCGAACAACTGGTCCCGTGGAAAGGGGTTCGGAAACAGCTGTCCAGCGACTCGGTCGGCGCCTCTGCAGTGGCGCCTGTCGGATCGCACTTGATGGCCTGGCGGTGCTCTGATGGTCCTGGTGGCCGCCGACGCTGGTATTGCTGTCGGCTGTTGCGTGCACGCTGGCATTGCGAGCAAATGCTTCTTCGTTGCGACCGCCGGATACCGATCGTGCCGAAGCTCCAAGGCATGGGGGAGGGGAAAGGGCGGCGACGAGAATGTGCGGTGAAGAGGAACAGGGGTGGGGGGGAAGTGGGCGGCGCGGCAACATGAACATACGCTCTGGCACACCAAAGTACAGGGGCTCTAAGACACACAAATAGATAAATAGACACGACTCCCATTCGTTCACACATATATATGTATGTGTATATATGTATATGTATATATATATATATATTATGGGGGTTCGTCTCCCCCCCACTTGCCATATTTTCTTATATTTTCCCGGGAGCCGACGCTTACTTGTGTCTGCGTGTTCTGTTCCCCCACCTGACAGAGGTGAGGCAGAAAGGAGTGTGCTCCTCCAGCTGCAGGGGGCTACCTGGGCACGGGCGGCGCCCACGGGATGCGGGCATCTGGTCGGCCAGGTGGACTTCCTAAGTGACTGCCTCCTCCTCCTCCTCATCCTCCCCATCCTCCTCCTCCTTCTCCTCCTCCTCCTCCTC